>CAMAPE010000013.1:20027500-20052500 GCA_945859875.1 Cuscuta europaea | reverse complement strand
ACAAAATAGAGCAAGATATGATCGCATAAAATTCTACACGAGTTCGGAGTGAAATCAGAAACATTTGTGAATATATGGTTAATCTGTAACTTTTAATTAATGCATTGTAAATGAAGTTGGAAATATAGCTTTAGATCCCCGATCTATCTTTCCAACGAGATATAATACGCTCCAAATGGATAAACACACAGCAAGATATGAGTGTCACAACTACTTAGCCTTATCTCTGTGATTTAGCGTTTTCACAGAAAATCGAGCACTTTTAGCGTAAATACAGTGTATTTTAGTAATTAGGCAATCATCCATTGATATTTTGAAACCATCGCCTGAAGACAAGTTTTAGAACTCGGTATGATATTTCCAACGAGATATTAAACGCTTTCAACGGCACAAAAAAGAGCAAGATATGATCGCATCAAATTATACATGAGTTCGGAGTGAAATCAGAAACATTTGTGAATATATCGTTAATCTGTAACTTTTAATTAATTTATTGTAAATGACGTTGGAACAATAGCTTTAGAGCTCCGATCTATCTTTCCAACGAGATATAATACGCCCCAAACGGATAAACACACAGCAGGATATGAGTGTCACAAATACTTAGCCTTATCTCTATGATTTAGCGTTTTCAGCGAAAATAGAGCACATTTAGCGTAAATAAAGTGTATTTTAGTAATTAGGCAACCATCCCTTGATATTTTGAAACCGGCGCCTGAAAACAAGTTTTAGAACTCGGTAAGATCTTTCCAACGACATATTAAACGCTTTCAACGGCACAAAATAGAGCAAGATATGATCGCATCAAATTCTACACGAGCTCGGAGTGAAATCAGAAACATTTGTGAATATATGGTTAATCTGTAACTTTTAATTAATGCATTGTAAATGAAGTTTGAACAATAGCTTTAGAGCTCAGATCTATCTTTCCAACGAGATATAATACGCTCCAAACGGATAAACACACAGCAAGATATGAGTGTCACAAATACTTAGCCTTATCTCTATGATTTAGCGTTTTCAGCGAAAATAGATCACTTTTAGCGTAAATACAGTGTATTTTAGTAATTAGGCAATCATCCCTTGATATTTTAAAACCAGCGCCTGAAGACAAGTTTTAGAACTAGGTAAGATCTTTCCAACGAAATATTAGACGTTTTCAACGGCACAAAATAGAGCAAGATATGATCACATCAAATTCTACACGAGCTCGGAGTGAAATCAGAAACATTTATGAATATATGGTTAATCTGTAACTTTTAATTAATGCATTGTAAATGAAGTTTGAACAATAGCTTTAGAGCTCAGATCTATCTTTCCAACGAGATATAATACGATCCAAACGGAAAAACACACAGCAAGATATGAGTGTCACAAATACATAGCCTTATCTCTATGATTTAGCGTTTTCAGAGAAAATAGAGCACTTTTAGCGTAAATACAGTGTATTTTAGTAATTGGGCAATCATCCCTTGATATTTTGAAACCAGCGCCTGAAGACAAGTTTTAGAAAATGGTAAGATCTTTCAAACGAGATATTAAACGCTTTCAACGGCACAAAATAGAGCAAGATATGATCGCATCAAATTTCACACGAGATCAGATTGAAATCAGAAACATTTGTAATAATAATAATAATAATAATAATAATAATGATAATAATAATGATGATAATAATAATGATGATAATAATAATGATAATGATAATAATAATGATAATAATAATAATGATAATAATAATGATAATAATAATGATAATAATGATAATGATAACAATGATAATGATAACAATGATAATAAAAACAATGATAATAATAACAATGATAATAATAACAATGATAATAATAACAATGATAATAATAACAATGATAATAATAACAATGATAATAACAATGATAATAACAATGATAATAATAATGATAATAATAATAATATTAATAATAATAATATTAATAATAAAAATAATAATAGTAATAATAATAATGATAATAATAATAATAATAATAATAATAATAATATTATTATTATTATTATTATTATTATTATTATTAATTAGGCAATTATCTCTTGATATATTGAAACCAGCGCCTGACCACGAGTTTTAGAACTCGGTAAGATCTTTCCAAAGAGATATTAAACGCTTTCAACGGCACGAAATAGAGCAAGATATGATCGCATCAAATTCTACACGAGTTCGGAGTGAAATCAGAAACATTTTTGAATATATCGTTAATCTGTAACTTTTAATTAATGCATTGTAAATGAAGTTGGAACAATAGCTTTAGAGCTCCGATCTATCTTTCCAAAGAGATATAATACGCTCCGAACAGATAAACACACAGCCAGATATGAGTGTCACAAATAATTAGCCTCATCTCTATGATTTATCGTTTTCAGCGATATTAGAGCACTTTTAGCGTAAATACAGTTTAGTTTAGTAATTACGCAATCATCCCTTGATATTTTGAAACCAGCGCCTGAAGACAAGATTTAGAACTCGGTAAAATATTTCCAACGAGATTTTAAACGCTTTCGACGGCACAAAATAGAGCAAGATATGATCGCATAAAATTCTACACGAGTTTAGAGTGAAATCAGAAACATTTGTGAACATATGGTTAATCTGTAACTTTTAATTAATGCATTGTAAATTATGTTGGAACAATAGCTTTAGAGCTCCGATCTATCTATCCAACGAGATTTAATACGCTCCAAACGGATAAACACACAGCAAGAGATGAGTGTCACAAATACTTAGCCTTATCTTTATGATTTAGTGTTTTCAGCGAAAATAGAGCACTTTTAGCGTAAATATAGTGTATTTTAGTAATTAGGCAATCATCCCTTGATATTTTGAAACTAGCGACTGAAGAAAAGTTTTAGAAGTCGGTAAGAGCTTTCCAACGAGATATTAAACGCTTTCAACGGCACAAACTTTAGAAAGATATGATCGCATCAAATTCTACACGAGTTTGGAGTGAAATCAGAAACATTTGTGAATATATGGTTAATCTGTAACTTTTAATTAACGCATTGTAAATTAAGTTGGAACAATAGCTTTAGAGATCCGATATATCTTTCCAACGAGATATAATACGCTCAAAACGGATAAACACACAGCAAGATATGAGTGTTACAAATACTTAGCCTTATCTCTATGATTTAGCGTTTTTAGCGAAAATAGAGCACTTTTAGCGTAAATACAGTGTATTTCAGTAATTAGGAAATCATCCCTTGATATTTTGAAATAAGCACCAGAAGACAAGTTTTAGAATTCGGTAAGATCTTTCCAACAAGATATTAAACTCTTTCAACGGCACATCATAGGGCAAGATATGAAGGCATCAAATTCTACATGAGTTCGGAGTGAAATCAGAAACATTTGTGAATATATGGTTAATCTGTAACTTTTAATTAATGCATTGTAATTGAATTTGGAACATTAGCTTTCGAGCTCCGATCTATCTTTCCAACGAGATATAATAAGCTCCAAACGGATCAACACACAGCAAGATAGGAGTGTCACAAATACTTAGCCTTATCTCTATGATTTAGCGTTTTCAACGAAAATAGAGCACTTTTAGCGTAAATACAGTGTATTTTAGTAATTAGGTAATCATCCCTTGATATTTTGAAATCGGCGCCTGAAGAAGAGTTTTAGAACTCGGTAAGATCTTTCCAACGAGATATTAAACGCTTTCAACAGCACAAAATAGAGCAAGATATGATCGCATCAAATTCTACACGAGTTCGGAGTGAAATCAGAAACATTTGTGAATATATGGTTAATCTGTAACTTTTAACTAATGCATTGTAAATGAAGTTGGAACAATAGCTTTAGAGATCCAATCTATCTATATTATTATTATTATTATTATTATTATTATTATTAATATTATTATTATTATTATTATTATTATTATTATTATCATCATCATTATTATTATTATCATTATTATCATTATTATTATTATTATTATTATTATTATTATGAATATTATTATTATGATCATCATTATTATTATTATTATTATTATTATTATTCTTATTATTATTATTATTCTTATTCTTATTATTGTTAGTATTATTATTGTTATTATTATTGTTATTATTATTGTTATTATTATTATTGTTATTATTATTATTATTATTCTTATTCTTATTATTATTATTGTTATTATTATTATTGTTATTATTATTATTGTTATTATTATTATTGTTATTATTATTATTGTTATTTTTATTATTGTTATTATTATTATTGTTATTATTATTATTGTTATTATTATTATTGTTTTTATTATTATTTTTATTATTATTATTGTTATTATTATTGTTCTTATATT
This sequence comes from Cuscuta europaea, assembly GCA_945859875.1. Classification (NCBI taxonomy): domain Eukaryota; kingdom Viridiplantae; phylum Streptophyta; class Magnoliopsida; order Solanales; family Convolvulaceae; genus Cuscuta; species Cuscuta europaea. The sequence goes on along the minus strand of CAMAPE010000013.1, from coordinate 20,048,154 downwards.
GTTGTTATTATTGTTGTTATTATTGTTGTTATTATTGTTGTTATTATTGTTGTAATTATTGTTGTTATTTTTGTTGTTATTATTATTGTTATTATTATTGTTATTATTATTGTTTTTATTATTGTTATTATTATTGTTATTATTATTGTTATTATTATTGTTATTATTATTGTTATTTGATGCGATCATATCTTGCTCTATTTTGTGACGTTGAAAGCGTTTAATATCTCGTTGGAAAGATCTTACCATGTTCTAAAACTTGTCTTCAGGAGCTGGTTTCAAAATATCAAGGGATGATTGCCTAATTACTAAAATACACTGTATTTACGCTAAAAGTGCTCTATTTTTGCTGAAAACGCTAAATCTTAGAGTTAAAGCTAAGTATTTGTGACACTCATATCTTGCTGTGTGTTTATCCGTTTGGAGCGTATTATATCTCGTTGGAAAGATAGATCGGAGATCTAAAGCTATTGTTCCTACTTCATTTATAATGCATTGATTAAAAGTTACAGATTAACCATATATTCAGAAATGTTTCTGATTTCACTCCAAACTCGTGTAGAATTTGATGCGATCATATCTTGCTATATTTTGTGCCATTGAGAGCGTTTAATATCTCGTTGGAAAGCTTTTACCGAGTTCTAAAACTTGTTTTCAGGCGCTGGTTTCAGAATATCAAGGGATGATTGCCTAATTACTAAAATACACTGTATTTACGCTAAAAGTGCTATATTTTCGCTGAAAACGCTAAATCATAGAGATAAGGCTAAGTATTTGTGACACTCATATCTTGCTGTGTGTTTATCCGTTTGGAGCGTATTAAATCTCGTTGGAAAGATAGATCGGAGCTCTAAAGCTATTGTTCCAACTTCATTTACAATGCATTAATTAAAAGTTACAGATTAACCATATATTCACAAATGTTTCTGATTTCACTCCGAACTCGTGTAGATTTGATGCGATTACATCTTGCTCTATTTGGTGCCACTGAAAGCGTTTAATATCTCGTTGGAAAGATCTTACCATTTTCTAAAACTTGTCTTGAGGCGCTGGTTTCAAAATATCAAGGGATGATTGCCCAATTACTAAAATACACTGTATTTACGCTAAAAGTGCTCTATTTTCTCTGAAAACGCTAAATCATAGAGATAAGGCTAAGTATTTGTGACACTCATATCTTGCTGTGTGTTTATCCGTTTGGAGCGTATTATATCTCGTTGGAAGATAGATCTGAGCTCTAAAGCTATTGTTCAAACTTCATTTACAATGCATTAATTAAAAGTTACAGATTAACCATATATTTACAAATGTTTCTGATTTCACTCCGAGCTCGTGTAGAATTTGATATGATCATATCTTGCTCTATTTTGTGCCGTTGAAAACGTCTAATATGTCGTTGGAAAGATCTTACCTAGTTCTAAAACTTGTCTTCAGGCGCTGGTTTGAAAATATCAAGGGATGATTTCCTAATTACTAAAATACACTGTATTTACGCTAAAAGTGATCTATTTTCGCTGAAAACGCTAAATCATAGAGATAAGGCTAAGTATTTGTGACACTCATATCTTGCTGTGTGTTTATCCGTTCGGAGCGTATTATATCTCGTTTGAAAGATAGATCGGAGCTCTAAAGCTATTGTTCCAACTTCATTTACAATTCATTGATTAAAAGTTTCAGATTAACCATATATTCACAAATGTTTCTGATTTCACTCCGAACTCGTGTAGAATTTGATGCGATCATATCTTTCTCTATTTTGTGCCGTTGAAAGCGTTTAATATCTCGTTGGAAAGCTCTTACCGAGTTCTAAAACTTGTCTTCAGGATCTGGTTTCAAAATATCAAGGGAGCATTGCCTAATTTCTAAAATAAACTGTACTTACGCTAACAGTGCTCTATTTTCGCTGAAAACGCTAAATCATAGAGATAAGGCTAAGTATTTGTGACACTCATATCTTGCTGTGTGTTTAACCGTTTGGAGCGTATTATATCTTGTTGGAAAGATAAATCGGAGCTACTACTACTACTACTACTACTAATAATAATAATAATAATAATAATAATACTAATAATAATAATCATAATAATCATAATAATAATAATAATAATAATAATAATAATAATAATAGTATCAAAAATTGTAATACACTGTATTTACGCTAAAAGTGCTCTATTTTCGCTGAAAACGCTAAATCATAGAGATTGCTGTGTGTTTATCCGTGTGGAGCGTATTATATCTCGTTGGAAAGATAGATCGGGATCTAAAGCTATTGTTCCAACTTCATTTATAATGTATTAAATAAAAGTTACAGATTAACCATACATTCACAAATGTTTTTTATTTCACTGCGACCTCGTGTAGATTTGATGCGATCATATCCTGCTCTATTTTGTGCCGTTGAAAGCATTTAATATCTCGTTGGAAACATCATACCGAGTTCTAAAACTTGTCTTCAGGCGCTGGTTTCAAAATATCAAGGGATGTTTGCCTAACTACTAAAATACACTTTATTTACGCTAAAAGTGCTCTATTTTCCCTGAAAACGCTAAATCATAGAGATAAGGCTAAGTATTTGTGACACTCATATCTTGCTGTGTGTTTATCCGTTTGGAGCGTATTATATCTCGTTGGAAAGATAAATCGGAGTTCTAAAGCTATTGTTCTAACTTCATTTACAATGAATTAATTAAACGCTAAATCATAGAGATAAGGCTAAGTATTTGTGACACTCATATCTTGCTGTGTGTTTATCCGTTTGGAGCGTTTTATATCTCGTTAGAAAGATAGATCGGAGCTCTAAGGCTATTGTTCCAACTTCATTTACAATTCATTAATTAAAAGTTACAGTTTAACCATATATTCACAAATGTTTCTGATTTCTCTCCGAACTCGTGTAGAATTTGATGCGATCATATCTTGCTCTATTTTGTGCCATTGAAAGGGTTTAATATCTCGTTGGAAACATCTTACCGAGTTCTCAAACTTGTCTTCAGGCGCTGGTTTCAAAATATCAATGGATAATTTCCTAATTACTAAAATACACTGTATTTACGCTAAAAGTGCTCTATTTTCGCTGAAAACGCTAAATAATAGAGATAAGGCTAATTATTTGTGACACTCATATCTTGCTGTGTGTTTATCCGTTTGGAGCGTATTTTATCTCATTGGAAATATAGATCGGAGCTCTAAAGCTATTGTTCCAACTTCATTTACAATCCATTAATTAAAAGTTAAAGATTAACCATATATTGACAAATAAATCATAGAGATAAGGCTAAGTATTGGTGACACTCATATCTTGCTGTGTGTTTATTCGTTTGGAGCGTATTATATCTCGTTGGAAAGATAGATCGGAGCTCTAAAGCTATTGTTCCAACTTCATTTACAATGCATTAATTAAAAGTTACAGATTAACCATATATTCTCAAATGTTTCTGATTTCACTCCGAACTCGTGTAGAATGTGATGCGATCATATCATGCTCTATTTTGTGCCGTTCAAAGCGTTTAATATCTCGTTGGAAAGATCTTACCGAGTTCTAAAACTTGTCTTCAGGCTCTGGTTTCAGAATATCAAGGGATGATAACCTAATTACTAAAATACACTGTATTTACGCTAAAGGTGCTCTATTTTCTCTGAAAACACTAAATCATAGAGATAAGGCTAAGTATTTGTGACACTCATATCTTGCTGTGTGTTTATCCATTTGGAGCGTATTATATCTCGATGGAAAGATAGATCGGGGCTCTGAAGCTATTGTTCCAACTTCATTTACAATGCACTAATTAAAATTTACAAATTAACGATATTTTCACAAATGTTTCTGATTTCACACCGAACTTGTGTAGAATTTGATGCGATCATATCTTCCTCAATTTTGTGCAGTTGAAAGCGTTTAATATCTCGTTGGAAAGATCTTACCGAGTTCTAAAACTTGTCTTCAGGCGTTGGTTTCAAAATATCAATGGATGATTGCGTAATTACTAAAATACACTGTATTTACGCTTAAAGTGCTCTATTTTCGCTGAAAACGCTAAATCACAGAGATAAGGCCAAGTATTTGTGACACTTATATCTTGATGTGTGTTTATCCATTTGGAGCGCATTATATCTCGTTGGAAAGATAGATCGTAGCTCTAAGGATATTGTTCAACCTTCATTTACAATGCATTAACTAAAAGTTACAGATTAACCATATATTCACAAATGTTTCTGATTTCACTCCGAACTCGTGTAGAGATTGATGCGATCATATCTTGCTCTATATTGTGCTGTTGAAAGCGTTTAATATCTCTTTGGAAAGATCTTACCGAGTTCTAAAACTTGTCTTCAGGCGCTGGTTTCAAAATATCAAGGGATGATTGCCTGATTACTAAAATACACTGTATTTACGCTAAAAGTGCTCTATTTTTGCTGAAAATGCTAAATCATAGAGATAAGGCTAAGTATTTGGGACTATATTTCGCACGAAACATTTGTGAATATATGGTTAATCTGTAACTTTTAAATAATGCATTGTAAATGAAGTTGGGACAATAGCTTTAGAGCTCCGATCTATCTTTCCAACGAGATATAATACGCCCCAAACGGATAAACACACAGCAGGATATGAGTGTCACAAATACTTAGCCTTCTCTATGATTTAGCGTTTTTAGCTAAAATAGAGCACTTTTAGCGTAAATACAGTGTATTTTAGTAATTAGGCAATAATCCCTTGATATTTTGAAACCAGCGCCTGAAGACAAGTTTTAGAACTCGGTAAGATCTTTCCAACGAGATACTAAACGCTTTCAACGGCACAAAATAGAGCAAGATATGATCGCATCAAATTCTACACGAGTTCAGAGTGAAATCAGAAACATTTGTGAATATATGGTTAATATGTAACTTTTAATTAATGCATTGTAAATGAAGTTGGAACAATATCTTTAGAGGTCCGATCTATCTTTCCAACGAGATATATTACGCTCCAAACGGATAAACACACAGCAACATATGAGTGTCACAAATACTTAGCCTTATCTCTATGATTTAGCGTTTTAAGCGAAAATAGAGCAGTTTTAGTGTAAATACAGTGTATTTTAGTAATTAGGCAATCATCCCTTAATATTCTGAAACCAGATCCTGAAGACAAGTTTTATAACTCGGTAAGATCTTTCCAACGAGATATTAAACTCTTTCAACGGCACAAAACAGAGCATGATATGATCGCATCACATTCTACACGAGTTCGGAGTGAAATCAGAAATATTTGGGAATATATGGTTAATCTGTAACTTTTAATTAATGCATTGTAAATGAAGTTGGAAAAATAACTTTAGATCTCCGATCTATCTTTCCAACGAGATATAATACGCTCCAAACGGATAAACACACAGCAAGATATGAGTGTCACAAATACTTAGCCTTATCTCTATGATTTAGCGTTTTCAGCGAAAATCGAACACTTTTAGCATAAATACAGTGTATTTTAGTAATTATGCAATCATCCCTTGCTATTTTGAAACCAGCGCCTGAAGACAAGTTTTAGAACTCGGTAAGATCTTTCCAACGAGATACTAAAAGCTTTCAACGGCACAAAATAGAGCAAGATATGATCGCATCAAATTCTACACGAGTTCAGAGTGAAATAAGAAACCTTTGTAATAATAATAATAATAATAATAATAAAATAACAATAATAATACCCCTAATAATAATAATAGTAATAATAATGATGATAATAATAATAATATAGTAATAATAATAATAGTAATAATAATAGTAATAATAATAATAGTAATAATAATAATAGTAATAATAATAATAGTAATAATAATAATAATGGTAATAATAATAATAGTTATAATAATAATAATAGTAATAGTAATAATAATAATAATAATATGAATAATAATAATAATATGAATAATAATAATAATAATAATAATAATCTTAATAATAATAATAATAATAATAATGATGATGATGATGATGATGATGACGATGATGATGATGATGATGAGGATTATAATAATAATGATAATAATAATGATAATAATAATAATGATAATAATAATGATGATAATAATAATGATAATAATAATGATAATAATAACAATGATAATAATAACAATGATAATAATAACAATGATAATAATAACAATGATAATAATAATGATAATAATAATAATAATAATAATAATAATAATAATAATAATAATAATAATAATAACTAGGCAATTATCCCTTGATATTTTGAAACCAGCGCCAGCCGACAAGTTTTAGAACTCGGTAAGATCTTTCCAACGAGATACTAAACGCTTTCGACAGCACAAAATAGAGCAATATATGATCATATCGCATCAAATTCTACACGAGTTCAGAGTGAAATCAGAAACATTTGTGAATATATGGTTAATCTGTAAATTTTAATGAATGCATTGTAAATGAATTTGGAACAATAGCTTTAAAGCTCCGATCTATCTTTACAACGAGATATATTACGCTCCAAACGGATAAACACATAGCAAGATATGAGTGTCACAAATACTTAGCCTTATCTCTATGATTTAGCATTTTCAGCGAAAATAGAGCACTTTTAGCGTAAACAACAGTGTATTTTAGTAACTAGGCAATCATGCCTTGATATTTTGAAAACAGCGCCTGAAGACAAGTTTTAGAACTCTCTAAGATCTTTCTAACGAGATATTAAACGCTTTCAACAGCACAAAATAGAGCAAGATATGATCACATCAAATTCTACACGAGTTCGGAGTGAAATCAGAAGCATTTGTGAATATATGGTTAATCTGTCACTTTTAATTAATGCATTGTAAATGAAGTTGGAACAATAGCTTTAGATATCTGATCTATATTTCTAACGAGATATAATACGCTCCAAATGGATAAACACACAGCAAGATATGAGTGTCACAAATACTTAGCCTTATCTCTATGATTTAACGTTTTCAGCGAAAATAGAGCACTTTTAGCGTAAATACAGTGTATTTTAGTAATAAGGCAATCATCCATTGATATTTTGAAACCAGCGCCTGAATACAAGTTTTAGAACTTGGTATGATATTTCCAACGTGATATTACACGCTTTCAACGGCACAAAATAGAGCAAGATATGATCGCATCAAATTCCACACGAGTTCGGAGTGAAATCAGAAACATTTGTGAATATATCGTTAATCCGTAACTTTTAATTATCGCATTCTAAATGAAGTTGGAACAATAGCTTTAGAGCTCTGATCTATCTTTCCAACAAGATATAATACGCCCCAAACGGATAAACACACAGCAAGATATGAGTGTCACAAAGATTTAGCCTTATCTCTATGATTTAGCGTTTTCAGCGAAAATAGAGCACTTTTAGCGTAAATACAGTGTAGTTTAGTAATTAGGCAATCATCCCTTGATATTTTAAAACCAGCACCTGAAGACATGTTTTAGAACTCGGTAAGATCTTTCCAACGAGATATCAAACGCTTTCAACGGCACAAAATAGAGCAGGATATGATCGCATCAAATTCTACACGAGTTCGCAGTGAAATCAAAAACATTTGTGAATATATGGTTAATCTGTAACTTTTAATTAATACATTATAAATGAAGTTGGAACAATAGCTTTAGATCCCGATTTATCTTTCCAACGAGATATAATACGCTTCAAATGGATAAACCCACAACAAGATATGAGTGTCACAAATACTTAGCCTTATCTCCATGATTTAGCATTTTCAGCGAAAATAGAGCACTTTTAGCGAAAATACAATGTATTTTAGTAATTAGGCAATCATCCATTGATATTTTGAAACCAACGTCTGAAGACAAGTTTTAGAACTCGGTATGATATTTCCAACGAGATATTAAACGCTTTGAGCGGCACAAAATAGAGCAAGATATGATCGCATCAAATTCTACACGAGTTCGGAGTGAAATCAGAAACATTTGAGAATATATCGTTAATCTGTAACTTTTAACTAATGCATTGTAAATGAAGTTGGAACAATAGTTTTAGAGCTCCGATCTATATTTCCAACGAGATATAATACGCTCCAAACGGATAAACACACAGCAAGATATGAGTGTCACAAATACTTAGCCTTATCTCTATGATTTAGCGTTTTCAGCGAAAATAGAGCACTTTTAGCGTAAATACAGTGTATTTTAGTAATTAGGCAATCATCCCATGATATTCTGAAACCAGCGCCTGAACACAAGTTTTATAACTCGGTAAGATCTTTCCAACGAGATATTAAACAATTTCAACGACACAAAATAGAGCAAGATATGATCGCATCAAATTCTACACGAGTTCGGAGTGAAATCAGAAACATTTGTTTATATATGGTTAATTTGTAACTTTTACTTAATATATTGTAAATGAAGTTGGAACAATAGCTTTAGAGCTCCGATCTATCTTTCCAACGAGATATAATACGCCCCAAACGGATAAACACACAGCAGGATATGAGTGTCACAAATACTTAGCCTTATCTCTATGATTTAGCGTTTTCAGCTAAAATAGAGCACTTTTAGCGTAAATACAGTGTATTTTAGCAATTAGGCAATAATCCCTTGATTTTTTGAAACCAGCGCCTGAAGACAAGTTTTAGAACTCGGTATGATCTTTCAAACGAGATATTAAACGCTTTCAATGGCACAACAAAGAGCAAGATGTGATCGCATCAAATTCTACACGAGTTCGGAGTGAAATCAGAAACATTTGTGAATATATGGTTAATCTGTAACTTTTAATTAATGCATTGTAAATGAAGTTGGAACAATAGCTTTAGACCTCCGATCTATCTTTCCAACGAGATATAATACGCTCCAAACGGATAAACACACAACAAGATATGAGTGTCACGAATACTTAGCCTTATCTCTATGATTTAGCGTTTTCAGCGAAAATAGAGCACTGTTAGCGTAAATAAAGTTTTTTTTAGTAATTAGGCAATCATCCCTTGATATTTTTAAACCAGCGCCCAAAGACATGTTTTAGAACTCGGTAAGATCTTTCCAACGAGATATTAAATGCTTTCAATGGCATAAAATAGAGCAATATATGATCGCATCAAATTCTACACGAGTTCGGAGTGAAATCAGAAACATTTGTGAATATCTGGTTAATCTGTAACTTTTAATTAATGCATTGTAAGTGAAGTTAGAACAATAGCTTTAGAACTCCGATCTATCTTTCCAACGAGATATAATACGCTCCAAACGGATAAACACACAGCAAGATATGAGTGTCACAAATACATAGCCTTATCTCTATGATTTAGCGTTTTCAGCGAAAATAGAGTACTTTTAGCGTAAATACAGTGTATTTTAGTAATTAGGCAATCATCCCTTGATATTCTGAAACCAGAGCCTGAAGACAAGTTTTAGAACTCGGTAAGATCTTTCGAACGAGATATTAAACGCTTTCAACGGTACAAAATAGAGCATGATATGATCGCATCACATTCGACACGAGTTCAGAGTGAAATCAGAAACATTTGTGAATATATGGTTAATCTGTAACTTTTAAACAATGCATTGTAAAGAAGTTGGAACAATATCTTTAGATCTCCGATCTATCTTTCCAATGAAATATAATACGCTCCAAACGGATAAACACACAGCAAGATATGAGTGTCACAAATACTTAGCCTTATCTCTATGATTTAGCGTTTTCAGCGAAAATAGAGCACTTTTAGCGTAAATACAGTGTATTTTAGTAATAAGGAAATCATCCATTGATATTTTGAAACCAGCGCCTGAAGACAAGTTTTAGAACTCGGTATGATATTTCCAACGAGATATTAAACGCTTTGAGCGGCACAAAATAGAGCAAGATATGATCGCATCAAATTCTACACGAGTTCGGAGTGAAATCAGAAACATTTGAGAATATATCGTTAATCTGTAACTTTTAACTAATCCATTGAAAATGAAGTTGGAACAATAGTTTTAGAGATCCGATCTATATTTCCAACGAGATATAATACGCTCCAAACGAATAAACACACAGCAAGATATGAGTGTCACAAATACTTAGCCTTATCCCTATGATTTAGCGTTTTCAGCGAAAATAGAGCACTTTTAGCGTAAATACAGTGTATTTTAGTAATTAGGCAATAATCCCATGATATTCTGAAACCAGCGCCTGAAAACAAGTTTTATAACTCGGTAAGATCTTTCCAACGAGATATTAAACAATTTCAACGACACAAAATAGAGCAAGATATGATCGCATCAAATTCTACACGAGTTCGGAGTGAAATCAGAAACATTTGTTTATATATGGTTAATTTGTAACTTTTAATTAATGCATTGTAAATGAAGTTGGAACAATAGCTTTAGAGCTCCGATCTATCTTTCCAACGAGATATAATACGCCCCAAACGGATAAACACACAGCAGGATATGAGTGTCACAAATACTTAGCCTTATCTCTATGATTTAGCGTTTTCAGCTAAAATAGAGCACTTTTAGCGTAAATACAGTGTATTTTAGTAATTAGGCAATAATCCCTTGATTTTTTGAAACCAGCGCCTGAAGACAAGTTTTAGAACTCGGTATGATCTTTCAAACGAGATATTAAACGCTTTCAATGGCACAACAAAGAGCAAGATGTGATCGCATCAAATTCTACACGAGTTCGGAGTGAAATCAGAAACATTTGTGAATATATGGTTAATCTGTAACTTTTAATTAATGCATTGTAAATGAAGTTGGAACAATAACTTTAGAGCTCTGATCTATCTTTCCAACGAGATATAATACGCTCCAAACGGATAAACACACAACAAGATATGAGTGTCACGAATACTTAGCCTTATCTCTATGATTTAGCGTTTTCAGCGAAAATAGAGCACTTTTAGCGTAAATACAGTGTATTACTATTTTTATTACTATTATTATTACTATTATTATTACTATTATTCTTATTATTCTTCTTCTTCTTCTTCTTCTTCTTCTTCTTCTTATTATTATTATTATTATTATTATTATTATTATAATTATTATTATTATTATTGTTATTATTATCATTGTTATTATTATCATTGTTATTATTATTATTGTTATTATTATCATTGTTATTATTATCATTATTATTATCATTATTATCATTATTATTATTATTATTATTATTCTTAATATTATTATTCTTATTATTATTCTTATTATTATTATTATTATTATTTTTATTTTTATTATTATTATTATTATTATTATTATTATTATTATTATTATGATTATGATTATTATTATTATTATTATTATTATTATTATTATTATTAGCTCCGATTTATCTTTCCAACGAGATATAATACGCTCCAAACGGTTAAACACACAGCAAGATATGAGTGTCACAAATTCTTAGCCTTATCTCTATGATTTAGCGTTTTCAGCGAAAATAGAGCACTGTTAGCGTAAATAAAGTTTATTTTAGTAATTAGGCAATCATCCCTTGATATTTTTAAACCAGCGCCCAAAGACATGTTTTAGAACTCGGTAAGATCTTTCCAACGAGATATTAAATGCTTTCAGTGGCACAAAATAGAGCAAGATATGATCGCATCAAATTCTACACGAGTTCGGAGTGAAATCAGAAACATTTGTGAATATCTGGTTAATCTGTAACTTTTAATTAATGCATTGTAAATGAAGTTAGAACAATAGCTTTAGAACTCCGATCTGTCTTTCCAACGAGATATAATACGCTCCAAACGGATAAACACACAGCAAGATATGAGTGTCACAAATACATAGCCTTATCTCTATGATTTAGCGTTTTCATTGAAAATAGAGCACTTTTAGCGTAAACACAGTGTATTTTAGTAATTAGGCAATAATCCCTTGATATTCTGAAACCAGAGCCTGAAGACAAGTTTTAGAACTCGGTAAGATCTTTCGAACGAGATACTAAACGCTTTCAACGGTACAAAATAGAGCATGATATGATCGCATCACATTCGACACGAGTTCGGAGTGAAATCAGAAACATTTGTGAATATATGGTTAATCTGTAACTTTTAAACAATGCATTGTAAAGAAGTTGGAACAATATCTTTAGATCTCCGATCTATCTTTCCAACGAAGTATAATACGCTCCAAACGGATAAACACACAGCAAGATATGAGTGTCACAAATACTTAGCCTTATCTCTATGATTTAGCGTTTTCAGCGAAAATAGAGCAGTTTTAGCGAAATTACAGTGTACTTTAGTAATTAGGCAATCCTCCCTTGATATTTTGAAACCAGCGCCTGAAGACAAGTTTTAGAACTCGGTAAGAGCTTTCCAACGAGATATTAAATGCTTTGAACGTCACAAAATAGAGCAAGATCTGATCGCATCAAATTCTACACGAGTTCGGAGTCAAATCAGAAACATTTGTGAATATATGGTTACTCAGTAACATTTGATGCATTTGTGAATATGAATTTAACATTTGTGATATTAAATGCATTAATATTATTATTACTATTATTATTATTATTATTATTAATGCTATTATTATTATTACTATTATTATTATTATTACTATTATTATTATTACTATTATAATTATTACTATTATTATTATTACTATTATAATTATTACTATTATTATTATTACTATTATTATTACTATTATTATTATTATTATTATCATCATTATTACTATTCTTATTATTATTATTATTATTATTATTATTATTATTATTAGGGGTATTATTATTGTTATTTTATTATTATTATTATTATTATAATTATTATTATTATTATTATTATTATTATTATTATTATTATTATTATGACAAATGTTTCTGATTTCACTCTGAACTCGTGTAGAATTTGATGCGATCATATCTTGCTCTTTGTTATTATTATTATTGTTATTATTATTATTATCACTCTGAACTTCTAAAAATAGCAACCCCTTCTAAAACGAGTACCTTTGTAGTTTTTGTTGCCTTTTGAGCTAGGATTCCGTATCAATGGAGTCGGAGATGAACAGTAGCTTGTTGTACGGCCGAGGTTGATGATGAAACAAAGTAGATAAAGTTGATCCTCACACCAAGGCGAACCTCAATCTATGCTCAAATCAATTTTTGGCGGAGTAGATGTTGAGTTACGAGCGTTGACCTTCTTGAGTGAGTAGTAAATGTGCGCAGGTTTTTTGGCGATTTGGGGACGGAGGGAGCAAGGATATCCCAGATATTACTCGACCAAGGTATGGAGGAAGTAATACAAAGGATATACGAGCTCCGAAGAGGTGGTTGATGGTGGTTTGCGGTGGTGGAGGGGCGGTTTCCGGCGTGAAGGAACCAAATATTACCGTTGCGGAATATTTGGGAGAGAGGAGCTCTCAACCCTCACTAAAACCGAATAGGCACTGGTTTCAGGCGTTGATTTCAAAATATCAAAGGATGATTGCCTAATTACTAAAATACACTGTATTTACGCTAAAAGTGCTTTATTTTCGCTGAAAACGCTAAATCATAGAGATAAGGCTAAGTATTTGTGACACTCATATCTTGTTGTGTGTTTATTCATTTGGAGCGTATTATATCTCGTTGGAAAGATAGATCAGGGATCTAAAGCTATTGTTCCAACTTCATTTATAATGTATTAATTAAAAGTTACAGATTAACCATATATTCACAAATGTTTCTGATTTCACTCCGAACTCGTGTAGAATTTGATGCGATCATATCCTGCTTTATTTTGTGCCGCTGAAAGCGTTTAATATCTCGTTGGTAAGATCTTACCGAGTTCTAAAACTTGTCTTCAGGCGCTGGTTTCAAAATATCAAGGGATGATTGCCTAATTACTAAAATACACTTTATTTACGCTAAAAGTGCTCTATTTTCGCTGAAAATGCTAAATCATAGCGATAAGGCTAAGTATTTGTGACACTCATATCTTGCTGTGTGTTTATCCGTTTGGAGCGTATTATATCTCGTCGGAAAGATAGATCGGGGCTCTAAAGCTATTGTTCCAACTTCATTTACAATGCATTAATTAAAAGTTACAGATTAACCATATATTCACAAATGTTTCTGATTTTACTCCGAACTCGTGTAGAATTTGATGCGATCATATCTTGCTCTATTTTGTGCCGTTGAAAGCGTTTAATATCTCGATGGAAAGATCTTACCGAGTTCTAAAACTTGTCTTCAGGCGCTGGTTTCAAAATATCAAGGGATGAATGCCTAATTACTAAAATACACTGTATTTACGCTAAAAGTGCTCTATTTTCGCTGAAAACGCTAAATCATAGAGATAAGGCTAAGTATTTGTGACGCTCATATCTTGCTGTGTGTTTATCCGTTTGGAGCGTATTATATCTCGTTGGAAAGATAGATCGGAGATCTAAATCTATTGTTCCAACTTCATTTACAATGCATTATTTAAAAGTTACAGATTAACCATATATTCACAAATGTTTCTGATTTCACTCTGAACTCGTGTAGAATGTGATGCGATCATATCATGCTCTATTTTTTACCGTTGAAAGCGTTTAATATCTCGTTGGAGAGATCTTACCGAGTTCTAAAACTTGTCTTCAGGCTCTGGTTTCAGAATATCAAGGGATGATTGCCTAATTACTAAAATACACTGTATTTACGCTAAAAGTGCTCTATTTTCGCTGAAAACGCTAAATCATAGAGATAAGGCTAAGTATTTGTGACACTCATATCATGCTGTGTGTTTATCCGTTTGGAGCGTATTATATCTCGTTGGAAAGATAAACCGGAGCTCTAAAACTATTGTTCCAACTTCATTTACAATGCATTAGTTAAAAGTTACATATTAACCATATATTCACAAATGTTTCTGATTTCACTCCGAACTCTTGTAGAATTTGATGCGATCATAATTTGCTCTTTGTTGTGCCGTTGAAAGCCTTTAATATCTCGTTTGAAAGATCTTACCGAGTTCTAAAAGTTGTCTTCAGGCGCTGGTTTCAAAAAATCAAGGGATTATTGCCTAATTACTAAAATACACTGTATTTATGCGAAAAGTGCTCTAT
Source organism: Cuscuta europaea (assembly GCA_945859875.1). Taxonomy (NCBI): domain Eukaryota; kingdom Viridiplantae; phylum Streptophyta; class Magnoliopsida; order Solanales; family Convolvulaceae; genus Cuscuta; species Cuscuta europaea. The sequence goes on along the minus strand of CAMAPE010000013.1, from coordinate 20,033,151 downwards.
TTTCGCTGAAAACGCTAAATCATAGAGATAAGGCTAAGTATTTGTGACACTCATATCTTGCTGTGTGTTTATCCGTTTGGAGCGTATTATATCTCGTTGGAAAGATAGATCGGAGCTCTAAAACTATTGTTCCAACTTCATTTACAATGCATTAGTTAAAAGTTACATATTAACCATATATTCTCAAATGTTTCTGATTTCACTCCGAACTCTTGTAGAATTTGATGCGATCATATCTTGCTCTTTGTTAAGCCGTTGAAAGCGTTTAATATCTCGTTGGAAAGATCTTACCGAGTTCTAAAACTTGTCGTCAGGCGCTGGTTTCAAAATATAAAGGGATATTATTATTATTATTATTATTATTATTATTATTATTATAAATATTATTATTATTATTATTCGTATTATTATTATTATTTTTATTATTATTATTTTTGTTATTATTATTATTTTTGTTATTATTATTATCATTATTATTATTATTATTATAATAATTATTATTATTATCATTGTTATTATTATCATTGTTATTATTATCGTTGTTATTATTATCATTGTTATTATTATCATTGTTATTATTATCATTATTATTATTATTTTTATTATTATGATTATTATTATTATCATTATTATTATTATCATTATTATTATCATCATTATTATTATTATTATTATTATAATTAATATTAATATTTTTGTTATTATTATTATTGTTATTATTATTATTATTATTATTACTACTACTACTATTACTATTATTATTATTACTATTATTATTATTATTATTATTATTATTATTACTATTATTATTATTATTACTATTATTATTATTACTATTATTATTACTATTATTATTATTACTATTATTATTATTCTTATTATTATTATTATTATCATCATCATTATTACTATTATTATTATTAGGGGTATTATTGTTATTATTGTAATTTTATTATTATTATTATTATTATTATTATTATTATTATTATTATTATTTTTACAAATTTTTCTGATTTCACTCTGAACTCGTGTAGAATTTGATGCGATCATATCTTGCTCTATTTTGTGCCGTTGAAAGCGTTTAATATCTCGTTGGAAAGCTCTTACCGAGTTTTAAAACTTGTCTTCAGGCGCTGGTTTCAAAATATCAAGGGATGAATGCCTAATTACTAAAATACACTGTATTTACGCTAAAAGTGCTCTATTTTCGCAGAAAACGCTAAATCATAGAGATAAGGCTAAGTATTTGTGACGCTCATATCTTGCTGTGTGTTTATCCGTTTGGAGCGTATTATATCTCGTTGGAAAGATAGATCGGAGATCTAAATCTATTGTTCCAACTTCATTTACAATGCATTATTTAAAAGTTACAGATTAACCATATATTCACAAATGTTTCTGATTTCACTCTGAACTCGTGTAGAATGTGATGCGATCATATCATGCTCTATTTTTTACCGTTGAAAGCGTTTAATATCTCGTTGGAGAGATCATACCGAGTTCTAAAACTTGTCTTCAGGCTCTGGTTTCAGAATATCAAGGGATGATTGCCTAATTACTAAAATACACTGTATTTACGCTAAAAGTGCTCTATTTTCGCTGAAAACGCTAAATCATAGAGATAAGGCTAAGTATTTGTGACACTCATATCATGCTGTGTGTTTATCCGTTTGGAGCGTATTATATCTCGTTGGAAAGATAAACCGGAGCTCTAAAACTATTGTTCCAACTTCATTTACAATGCATTAGTTAAAAGTTACATATTAACCATATATTCACAAAAGTTTCTGATTTCACTCCGAACTCTTGTAGAATTTGATGCGATCATATTTTGCTCTTTGTTGTGCCGTTGAAAGCCTTTAATATCTCGTTTGAAAGATCTTACCGAGTTCTAAAAGTTGTCTTCAGGCGCTGGTTTCAAAAAGCCAAGGGATTATTGCCTAATTACTAAAATACACTGTATTTATGCGAAAAGTGCTCTATTTTCGCTGAAAACGCTAAATCATAGAGATAAGGCTAAGTATTTGTGACACTCATATCTTGCTGTGTGTTTATCCGTTTGGAACGTATTATATCTCGTTGGAAAGATAGATCGGAGCTCTAAAACTATTGTTCCAACTTCATTTACAATGCATTAGTTAAAAGTTACATATTAACCATATATTCTCAAATGTTTCTGATTTCACTCCGAATTCTTGTAGAATTTGATGCGATCATATCTTGCTCTTTGTTAAGCCGTTGAAAGCGTTTAATATCTCGTTGGAAAGATCTTACCGAGTTCTAAAACTTGTCGTCAGGCGCTAGTTTCAAAATATAAAGGGATATTATTATTATTATTATTATTATTATTATAAATATTATTATTATTATTAGTATTATTATTATTATTTTTATTATTATAATTTTTGTTATTATTATTATTTTTGTTATTATTATTATCATTATTATTATTATTATTATAATTATTATTATTATTATCATTGTTATTATTATCATTGTTATTATTATCGTTGTTATTATTATCATTGTTATTATTATCATTGTTATTATTATCATTTTTATTATTATTATTATTATTATTATGATTATTATTATTATTATCATTATTATTATTATAATTATTATTATCATTATTATTATTATCATTATTATTATTATCATTATTATTATTATTATTATTATTATTATTATAATTAATATTATTATTTTTGTTATTATTATTATTGTTATTATTATTATTATTATTATTATTATTACTACTACTACTATTACTATTATTATTATTACTATTATTATTACTATTATTATTATTACTATTATTATTATTATTACTATTATTATTATTACTATTATTATTACTATTATTATTACTATTATTATTATTCTTATTATTATTATTATTATTATTATCATCATCATTATTACTATTATTATTATTATTAGGGGTATTTGTGTTATTATTGTAATTTTATTATTATTATTATTATTATTATTATTATTATTATTTTTACAAATTTTTCTGATTTCACTCTGAACTCGTATAGAATTTGATGCGATCATATCTTGCTCTATTTTGTGCCGTTGAAAGCGTTTAATATCTCGTTGGAAAGATCTTACCGAGTTTTAAAACTTGTCTTCAGGCACTGGTTTCAATTTTTTTTGGATAAAATGTAAGTATATATATCCAGAAAAATAGCATATTACAATGCATCAAAAAGACCTATCTAAACTAGCATGCTAACCTAAAATAGTATCTACCGTATCTGCCCCCCCCCCCACCCCCACCTTGCGGCAGGGGTAGGGAGAGAGATTTTTTAAGTCCAAAACATCACAAAACAGTCCAAGAATGGTACGGGACAGGCCCCGGCTCACTCATCAAAAAAGTCAAAAAGACATCAATTAACCAAGCTAGATAGACCCAAAAGTGTCAGCCCAGTAACGAGTCAATCCCTTTCGTAACAAAGCCAAACCCGGTAATCCCCCCTCCACCCTCCACCCCTGTTTGACTCCGGCGACCCCAAACGGCGAAGGCAGATGGCGTCAGAAGGCGGCTTGACAGTAGCCGGACATCACAACAAGCTAATCGACGATCCACTCGCCCCCTTCCACCCCCGTCGAGCCCCGGCAGCCCCCGGCGGCATCGGCAGAAGGCTTTGAGCAGTGATTAACAGTAGCCGGAAAAGATAACAAGACACAATCTGAAGCTTTCCGATCGTCTTCTCCAATGCCCGGACCCCAAACGCAAGTAGGAAATCAACTCTCAAGAACAGAAAAACCACAGACGCGAAGTAACAGAGATAGACACAGATCACCTCAGTTTAGGGGCGTCTACTCACGCTCAGGTTGACGAACAGGAACAAACATTCTTGTTTTCAGGTGATGGTCATCGATGGCTGCAAACTCTAGATTCCGGCCTTGGCCCAACCGAGAATCCATAACGAAGCAGCGATAAAGCCATGGCTGCATGAACGACCTGCACCAAGACCACCCTTACCCGTGCTGCCACAAAAAACGCCATAACCCATGATAGATGAACAACCTACCAGTTTTCAGATGCAGCGAGAAAACAAGCAGGTACCTTATCATTCTGGTAGTCCAGTTCGTCATTGACAATTGCCCCCATCCACTGTCCTCTGACTCATTGAACAGCCCCAACCATTCCGACGCCACGTCCGAGGACGACGGTGCTGCACTCGCCGGAAAGCTTTCACCCTGGTCGCGAATGATAAGGAAAAGAAAGAGGGCGAAGACAATGGTCATCACCTGAAGCATAAACCGGTAGAAGAACCACCGGACCCTGTTCAGAGGTATCAGCCCAAAAATCAAAACTTACCGGCCACCTTGAAAACTCCAGTCGTAGAACTCCAGTCAAGAACGCTAATCCATAGCTATCAAGAAAACCACACAGCACCTAACCACCAGTCACCCCATCACAAAACAGCCCTCCATCCAGCACCTCAAAAATCACCGAAGGTGACGAAGGTAGTCTAGCACCGCCGGAACTCCTTTCAGACTGCGCACCAGCTATGCCAACAACCCACGAGGCTGTAGAAGTCCAGCATCAAAAGGTTCCAAAGATTCAGCCATAGCCATGAACACCTAAGACCCGCCGGAGCCAGGAGGGCCCCGGCGGCGGTGGCCACCGCAAGTGGTGGTGCCGACCTGAGGGGAAGAGTCTAGCCGCAAGTGGCTAGAGGGAGACGCTCTCAACTTCCCCGCTCACAGGCGCTGGTTTGAAAATTCAGGCTCAGGCACTGGTTTCAAAATAGCAAGGGACGATTGCCTAATTACTAAAATACACTTTATTTACGTTAAATGTGCTCTATTTTCGCTGAAGACGCTAAATAATAGAGATAAGGCTAAGTATTTGTGACACTCATATCTTGTTGTGTGTTTATCCGTTTGGAGCGTAATATATCTCGTTGGAAAGATAGATCGGAGCTCTAAAACTATTGTTCCAACTTCATTTACAATGCATTAGTTAAAAGTTACATATTAACCATATATTCTCAAATGTTTCTGATTTCAATCCGAACTCTTTTAGAATTTGATGCGATCATATCTTGCTCTTTGTTGTGCCGTTGAAAGCGTTTAATATCTCGTTGGAAAGATCTTACCGAGTTCTAAAACTTGTCGTCAGGCGCTGGTTTCAAAATATAAAGGGATATTATTATTATTATTATTATTATTATTATAAATATTATTATTATTATTATTAGTATTATTATTATTTTTATTATTATTATTTTTGTTATTATTATTATTTTTGTTATTATTATTATTTTTGTTATTATTATTATTATCATTATTATTATTATCATTGTTATTATTATCATTGTTATTATTATCGTTGTTATTATTATCATTGTTATTATTATCATTGTTATTATCATCATCATCATCATCATCATTATTATTATTATTATTATTATTATTATTATTATTATTATGATTATTATTATTATTATCATCATTATTATTATCATTATTATTATCATTATTATTATCATTATTATTATCATTATTATTATTATTATTATTATTATTATTATTATTATTATTATTATTATTATTATTATAATTAATATTATTATTTTTGTTATTATTAGTATTATTGTTATTATTATTATTATTATTATTATTATTATTAT
>CAMAPE010000013.1:20005000-20022500 GCA_945859875.1 Cuscuta europaea | reverse complement strand
ATGATCATATCTTTCTCTATGTGGTGCCGTTGAAAACGTCTAATATGTCGTTGGAAAGATCTTACCTAGTTCTAAAACTTGTGTTCAGGCGCTGGTTTTAAAATATCAATGGATGATTGCCTAATTACTAAAATACACTGTATTTACGCTAAAAGTGATCTATTTTCGCTGAAAACGCTAAATCATAGAGATAAGGCTAAGTATTTGTGACACTCATATCTTGCTGTGTGTTTATCCGTTTGGAGCGTATTATATCTCGTTGGAAACATAGATCGTTGCTGTGTGTTCCAACTTCATTTACAATGCATTAATTAAAAGTTACAGATTAACCATATATTTACAAATGTTTCTGATTTCACTCCGAGCTCGTGTAGAATTTGATATGATCATATCTTGCTCTATTTTGTGCCGTTGAAAACGTCTAATATGTCGTTGGAAAGATCTTACCTAGTTCTAAAACTTGTCTTCAGGCGCTGGTTTTAAAATATCAAGGGATGATTGCCTAATTACTAAAATACACTGTATTTACGCTAAAAGTGATCTATTTTCGCTGAAAACGCTAAATCATAGAGATAAGGCTAAGTATTTGTGACACTCATATCTTGCTGTGTGTTTATCCGTTTGGAGCGTATTATATCTCGTTGGAAAGATAGATCGTTGCTGTGTGTTCCAACTTCATTTACAATGCATTAATTAAAAGTTACATATTAACCATATATTCACAAAGTTTCTGATTTCACTCCGAACTCGTGTAGAATTTGATGCGATCATATCTTTCTCTATTTTGTGCCGTTGAAAGCGTTTAATATCTCGTTGGAAAGCTCTTACCGAGTTCTAAAACTTGTCTTCAGGATCTGGTTTCAAAATATCAAGGGAGCATTGCCTAATTACTAAAATACACTGTACTTACGCTAACAGTGCTCTATTTTCGCCGAAAACGCTAAATCATAAAGATAAGGCTAAGTATTTGTGACACTCATATCTTGCTGTGTGTTTAACCGTTTGGAGCGTATTATATCTCGCTGGAAAGATAAATCGGAGCTACTACTACTACTACTACTAATAATAATAATAATAATAATAATATTAATAATAATAATAATAATAATAATAATAATAATAATAATCATAATAATAATAATAATAATAATAATAATAATCATAATAATCATAATAATCATTATAATAATAATAATAATAGTAATAATAATAGTAATAATAATAGTAATAAAAATAGTAATACACTGTATTTACGCTAAAAGTGCTCTATTTTCACTGAAAACGCTAAATCATAGAGATAAGGCTAAGTATTCGTGACACTCATATCTTGCTGTGTGTTTATCCGTTTGGAGCGTATTATATCTCGTTGGAAAGATAGATCGGAGCTCTAAAGCTATTGTTCCAACTTCATTTACAATGCATTAATTAAAAGTTACAGATTAACCATATATTCACAAATGTTTCTGATTTCACTCCGAACTCGTGTAGAATTTGATGCGATCACATCTTGCTCTTTGTTGTGCCATTGAAAGCGTTTAATATCTCGTTTGAAAGATCATACCGAGTTCTAAAACTTGTCTTCAGGCGCTGGTTTCAAAAAATCAAGGGATTATTGCCTAATTACTAAAATACACTCTATTTACGCTAAAAGTGCTCTATTTTAGCTGAAAACGCTAAAGCATAGAGATAAGGCTTAGTATTTGTGACACTCATATCCTGCTGTGTGTTTATCCGTTTGGGGCGTATTATATCTCGTTGGAAAGATAGATCGGAGCTCTAAAGCTATTGTTCCAACTTCATTTACAATGCATTAATTAAAAGTTACAAATTAAGCATATATAAACAAATGTTTCTGATTTCACTCCGAACTCGTGTAGAATTTGATGCGATCATATCTTGCTCTATTTTGTGTCGTTGAAATTGTTTAATATCTCGTTGGAAAGATCTTACCGAGTTCTAAAACTTTTTTTCAGGCGCTGGTTTCAGAATGTCATGGGATGATTGCCTAATTACTAAAATACACTGTATTTACGCTAAAAGTGCTCTATTTTCGCTGAAAACGCTAAATCATAGAGATAAGGCTCAGTATTTGTGACACTCATATCTTGCTGTGTGTTTATCCGTTTGTAGCGTATTATATCTCGTTGGAAATATAGATCGGAGCTCTAAATTTATTGTTCCAACTTCATTTACGCGCCCTCACTCGCAGCCCTTGAGGGTCAAAACGTTAGTTTTCCGACAAACATTGTAAATCACCGATGTCCAGGTCAAAGCTTAGGCAAATCTGTTCAAATTCTTTAAAAGTCAACCCTGAGGTCAAACATTTTCTAAACCTAACTGTAAAGGTCCGAAAATCGTAGATAATTCAATCAACCTCGCGTCAACGGTCATCTTACAACAATCAACAATCAACTGCTGAAGCCTCCCCTGACTCATCAACATTATGTGATCATCAATATGCTGAAATTCTACATGATGAGCTCAGGGAAACCGTCATGTGTGGTACATGTTCAGATTGCTCCACACACATGGTGGGTATGACAGGCTTTGAGCAATCAAACCTTGCACATTCTGATGGGGAGTTTCAGTTTTCTCCTCCTGGCGCCTTACATTGACAAAGCAAGGAATCTCTCAACGGATGCAACATTCTAGGGGGGGTGATCAATGTTATCCTTCCCGGTGCCTAACAATGACAAAGCATACCGAGTGCTCCAGTTGAGGGGGAGTACAGAGAGAAAATGAAGAAAGTAATGAGAGAACATGTCCCTATGGCTTAGTAAACCCAACTAAGCCTACCCAAGGGACAAAGCCGAGCGCAAGTGAGTGAGTGAGCAAGTGAGTGAGTGAACATTATGAGCATTAGGAAGCAGAAGGCTCAAGTGAGAAGAAAAACAATTATCAATGATGAGTCTACTACCTCAATTGCCTGCTATGAATTGAACATTTGCTCCTAGCCACTAAAATACTCTGGACTATCCCCATAGGTTCAGGACTGAATTTATTCAGATCCCGGGTAGAAGTCGCTGCATTTTGTCCAAACGGCGCATGCACAACCCTACCCTAGACCACTCACATGTCTCCCAACAGACAGGTGTTTAATCATAGTTCACGGGGAACCGCATCTCTCATTACTGTCTCCTTCCGAGGCAAGTAATACTGACTACAGTGGCCTCAGCCCCATGCCACTGAACTTTCATTGATCACGTCGTGTCTAGTTACTCACTTCCCAAATGTTTTGAAATTTTCTAGGACACAGACACATTTTAGAGTCAGTTGCTAGTCTTCAAGACTTGCGAGAACTTCCATAGGGCTCATCTATTACAGATGTAGACAAATAATTGGAAGGAAGTCCTGCTGTTGCAACATAAGAATCACCAACATTTTCAGGCCATTGCTTTAGAGTTTATCTCTATAGTGATGATAACGGGCGTCTTCACGACCTCGGGGGGGCTACGTTATCTTCTTTACTCTTTCTGTTTGTTTCCTGTTTTATTTCCGCAGAATAAGAGAATAAAAGCATGACGTCCTGATTCATCGGATCGTCATGAGGGGGAGAGTGGTCCACATGCTGTTAACACTGAACAAATCATCTTAAGACACTTCACTCCTCCATCACAAAATTCAACACCCTCTCTACTATCTCCGCAACTCAAATTAAATGGTCAGCTACACTCACAAATCAACCATCATTATGTTCCGCTGTGCCACCGACAAGTTCTCCTCAAATGCATTCATTCCAAATAGTCAAAAAGACTACATTGTGGAGGAGACAGAGGTCAAATACTCGTGTCCTGAAGATGAATTCCATGGGCGTCTCCTATTCTCCAAAGAATATTCATTCTAGAGGCGTCACCGGACTTCATCCAAGCTGATCAAGAGCAACTTATGGAAGGCAAGGACTACATACAAGATACAGAAGGTCCCTCAACCCCCGGCATCAAAGATCAAATTGTCAAGAAGACATCAAAGGGGAGATTGCAAGGATTTCTTCAGATAGCCTTCCTCAGAAGTCAAGTTCAAAGACAAAAGAAGCTCAATAACAACAAAGACAAAGATATCTGTGCTGCAATGCTGATTCAACACGATTGATCACCAAGGGGGAGATTGTTGGGAATATTTTATGGTGTTCAATCTAGTTAGTTATCTTTGTATTTATGTAGTTATTAATTAAAAGTGTAATACGGGCCACAAATGTGTATCAGCCTGTGGGCTTCCTTGTAACCCGTAAGTTAGCCAACTTCTCCTATAAAAGGAGGCTAACTTACGGGAACCCAAAAAAAAAATCGACAGAGGCTTAGAGACGCAGAGGTGTAAAGATAGAGAGAGTAGGGTTGCTGCTGCTCTCCTTCTCCAGGGAGAGCAGCGGCCTGTTTTCATACGTTATACCAGATTTGGCTTCAATCTTCTCCATATCTTTCTATCTGCTTCTTTATCACTGCTTATGTTTGTATGATTGTTAGTATTCTGGGATTAACAACAACAACAACAACAATAATAATAATAATAATAATAATAATAATAATAATAATAAAAATAATTATAATTATAAAAATAAAAATAATAATAATAATAATAATAATAATAATACTAATAATAATAATAATAATAATAATAATAATATTATTAATAATAATCATAATAATAATAATAATAATAATAATAATAATAATAATAATAATAATAATAATAATAATAATAATAATAACAAAATATGGTCTGGTCTGGTCTGGTCTGTTTTAGTCTGGTTTGATCTGGTTTGATCTGGTTTGGTTTGTTCTGGTCTGGTCTGGTCTGGGACGAATTACAGTCCAAGTAAAAACAACCTAAAGCTATTGTTCCAACTTCATTTACAATGCATTAATTAAAATTTACAGATTAACAATATATTCACAAATGTTTCTGATTTCACTCCGAACTCGTGTAGAATTTGATGCGATCATATCTTCCTTTATCTTACTTGTCTTCAGGCGTTTGTTTCAAAATATCAATTTATGATTGCGTAATTACTAAAATACATTGTATTTACGCTAAAAGTGCTCTATTTTTGCTGAAAACGCTAAATCTTAGAGATAAGGCTATGTATTTCTGACACTCATATCTTGCTGTGTGTTTATTCGTTTGGAGCGTATTATATCTCGTTGGAAAGATAGATCGGAGCTCTAAAGCTATTGTTCAAGCTTCATTTACAATGCATTAGTTAAAAGTTACACATTAACCATATATTCACAAATGTTTCTGATTTCACTCCGAACTCGTGTAGAATTTGATGCGATCATATCTTGCTCTATTTTGTTCCGTTGAAAGCGTTTAATATCTCGTTGGAATAATCTTACCGAGTTCTAAAACTTGTCTTCAGGCGCTGGTTTCAAAATATCAAGGGATGATTGCCTAATTACTAAAATACACTGTATTTTCGCTGAAAACGCTAAATCATAGAGATAATGCTAAGTATTTGTGACACTCATATCTTGTTGTGTGTTTATCCGGTTGGAGCGTATTATATCTCGTTGGAAAGTTAGATCGGAACTCTAAATCTATTGTTCCAACTTCATTTACAATGCATTAATTAAAAGTTACAGATTATCCATATATTCACAAATGTTTCTGATTTCACTCCGAACTCGTGTCGAATTTGATGCGATCATATCTTGCTCTATTTTGTGCCGTTGAAAGCGTTTAATATCTCGTTGGAAAGATCTTACCGAGTTCTAAAACTTGTCTTCAGGCGCTGGTTTCAAAATATCAAGGGATGATTGCCTGATTACTAAAATACACTGTATTTACGCTAAACGTGCTCTATTATCGCTGAAAACGCTAAATCATAGAGATTAGGCTAAGTATTTGTGACACTCATATCTTTCTGTGGGTTTATCCGTTTGGAGCGTATTATATCTCGTTGGAAAGATAGATCGGAGCTCTAAAGCTATTGTTCTAACTTCATTAACAATGAATTAATTAAAAGTTACATATTAATCAGATATTCACAAATGTTTCTGATTTCACTCCGAACTCGTGTAGAATTTGATGCGATCATATCTTGCTCTATTTTTTGCCGTTGAAAGCGTTTAATATCTCGTTGGTAAGATCTTACCGAGTTCTAAAACATGTCGTGAGGTTCTGGTTTCAAAATATCAAGGGATGATTGCCTAATTACTAAAATACACTGTATTTACGCTAAAAGTGCTCTATTTTTGCTGAAAACGCTAAATCATAGAGATAAGGCTAAATATTTGTGACAATCATATTTTGCTGTGTGTTTATCCGTTTGGAGCGTATTATTACTCGTTGGAAAGATAGATCGGAGCTCTAAAGCTATTGTTCCAACTTCATTTACAATGGATTAATTAAAAGTTACAGATTAACCATATATTCACAAATGTTTCTGATTTCACTCCGAACTCGTGTAGATTTGATGCGATCATATCTTGCTCTATTTTGTGCCGTTGAAAGCGTTTAATATCTCGTTGGAAAGATCTTACCATGTTCTAAAACTTGTCTTCAGGCGCTGGTTTCAATATATCAAGGGATGTTTGCCTAATTACTAAAATACACTGTATTTACGCTAAAAGTGCTCTATTTTCTCTGAAAACGCTAAATCATAGAGATAAGGCTAAGTATTTGTGACACTCATATCTTGCTGTGTGTTTATCCTTCGTAGCGTATTATATCTTGTTGGAAGGATAGATCGGAGCTATAAATATATTGTTCGAACTTCATTTACAATGCATTAGTTAAAAGTTACAGATTAACCATATATTCACAAATGTTTCTGATTTCACTCCGAACTCGTGTAAAATTAAATGCGATCATATATTGCTCTATTTTGTGCTGTTGAAAGCATTTAATATATCGTCGGAAAGATCTTACCGAGTTCTAAAACTTGTCTTCAGGCTCTGGTTTCAAATATCAAGGGATGATTGCCTAATTACTAACATACACTGTATTTACGCTAAAAGTGCTCTATTTTCGTTGAAAACGCTAAATCATAGGGATAACGCTAAGTATTCGTGACACTCATATCTTGCTGTGTGTTTATCCGTTTGGAGTGTATTATATCTCGTTGGAAAGATAGATCGGAGCTCTAAAGCTATTGTTCAAACTTCATTTACAATGCATTAATTAAAAGTTACAGATTAACCATATATTCAAAAATCTTTCTGATTTCACTCCGAACTCGTGTAGAATGTGATGGGATCATATCACGCTTTATTTTGTGCCGTTGAAAGTGTTTAATATCTCGTTGGAAAGATCTTACCGATTTCTAAAACTTGTCTTCAGGAACCGGTTTCAGAAGGAGTGGACCCCTTGGATGACAGACTTGATAAGCTCAACCCTCCCAGCATAGGAGAGGGTTTTGGTATTCCAAGCAGTGATGTATGAAGTAATAGAATCCAGTAAGGGAGCATATTGGGCAACAGCAATTTTTAAAGGGGCCAAGGGAATGCCCAGATATCTCACAGGGAAAGTCCCTTCTTTGAAATCAATCAAGCTTAGAATATGATTAAGATCATGCTCGGCCAGTCCTCCCAAGAAAATATTAGATTTGTCAAAATTGACTTTCAGGCCAGAAACATTGCCAAACTCCTCAAGGGCATCAGTGAGGATTTTAATAGAGGGAAAGTCCCCTCTAGAAAAAAGCATGAGATCATCAACATAGGCCACATGAGAGATGTTAAGTTTCCCACAGGGTGAAACTTAAACTGAGGAGCTTTGGTTCTATTATTGAGCAATCTTGAAAAATATTCAAGACAAATCACAAAAAGGAGGGGTGACATGGGGTCACCTTGGCGAAGGCCTCTTTTCCCCTTGATATGGCCATGAAGAACACCATTAATGGAAATGGAATAGGAAGGAGTCGAAACACATTCCATGATCCACTTAACAAATCTTTCAGGGAAACCAATAGCATCTAAGACATTCTTTAAGAAGTCCCAAGAGATAGTATCATACGCCTTCCAAAGATCCACTTTGATCATGGATCTAGGAGACATACGCTTTCTAGTATAGCCTTTAATAAGTTCTTGAGCCAAAAAGACATTATCAAGCATAAGCCTACCATCAATAAAAGCCCCTTGAGAGGGATCAATAAGCTCAGGCAAAACAGGAGTCATCCTAGATGCAATGATCTTAGTGATGGTTTTATAAATGACATTCGTACAAGCAATAGGCCTGAAATCAGCCGCAGTAGGATCATGAGAGGTCTTAGGGATAAGGGCAATAATAGTATGGTTAAGTTGCTTAAGCAACTTCCCCGAGTTGAAGAAACCCCTAACCGCCAACAAGACATCATGACCCACAATGTTCCAATTATGCTTGAAAAAGGCCGAGGTGAAGCCATCAGGGCCAGGAGATTTAGTGTCCTTAATATCAAAGAGGGCATTCTTGATCTCAATATCAGAAATGGGGCTAACAAGCTGAGTAGCTTTGTCAGCATCTAAGCAACTGCCCGAGATGACGATATTAGGATCAATATCCACAGAAGGAGCGGAAGAACCAAAAAGGTTAGTGTAGAATCTCACAAACTCCCAAGCCACTTGGTTAAGAGAAGTGGTGGAGATACCATTCTCTAATTTAATAGAAGTAATGGAATTTCTAGCCACATTCTTCCTAACAATAGAGTGGAAGTACTTGGTCCCACGATCACTAAGCAAAAGGTGGTTAGTTTTGGCCTTTTGTCTAAAAAAGTCCTCTTCGGCCCTTTTAAAGTAAAGAGCATTCTTCTTGGCAAGAGTAACCTCAGCCTTGATAGAATCATCTAAAGGCGAGAGGAGAGAAAGAGCATGAACTCTTTTGTACTCATTCTTAGCATCCTTAGCCTTACAAGAAATGTGGCCAAAAGCATTGAAATTGAGCTCTTTAAGAGGCCTTTTGAGCCTATTAAGCTTACGGGCCAGCCGGAATTGTGGGGTACCATAAATATCTTGATCCCAATGAGAGATAAGAATATTGGTAAAAGCCTCATGCTTAAGCCACATGTTGAAGAATTTGAAAGGCCTAGAACCCATAGGAGAGTTTCGGCCAATAGTAACAAGAGAGGCACAATGGTCAAACTCAACTTCCATTTCAAAGAAGTGAGTTTTACAAGAGATATCATTGTTAGACCAAGAGGAATTCATAAGCACCCTATCAAGTTTAGCCCACAAAGAGCCCCTATTCCAAGTGAGGAATTCACCGGTGGAAGGGGTGTCAATAAGATTAGCTTGGACCTTGAAGTCATTCAAGTGTTGGATATAGTAGGCCGAGGGAGGAGTGGGCCCCACCCTCTCATTAGGGCTACCAACACAATTGAAGTCCCCCATAACAAGCCAAGGAAGGTTAATATTGGGCTCAAGACTTGCAATATGCTCCCAAAGAGATCTTCTCTCAACCACAGTATAGAGAGCATAGACAAAAGTGATAAGGAAAGTCTTTTGTGTAGTCATACACTTGATCTCACAATGGATGTGTTGCTTATCAACCTCCAAGATAATAGTGTTCACATAAGAGGGGTCCCAAATGAGGGCAATTCTCCCCCCATCAATGTTATCAAAGTTAGTCTTAGATTGCCAACTAGGCCATCTAGTAGACATAAGCCTATCAAAGTTTGTATTAGACATCTTAGTCTCAAGAAGGCAGCAAACATGAATAGAATTTGAACGGATGAAAGAGGCAATAGTATTCTGTTTTGAGGTCTTATTAAGACCCCTAATATTCCAAGAAGACACAAACATAAAAACCTTTATGTTTGTTTCTTCCCCCAAACCTTCCTAACCTCAAATCCTTTCGGCCTAGGCTTAACATTAGCCCTTGGCCTATATCTGTCCAAGAAGAGGAAGTAGACCTCCTCCAAGAAAAGGTAAGAGAACTCATATCCCTTATCCATGGAAAAAATCCCAGGTAGGGATTTCAAACATTCTTTTGTGAAATTGATCCCTTTAGTCAAATGGTTAGAAGTAGTCTCAAGATAGTCATCAAGTCTAACAAAGTCTTCTTTAACATCCTCAATATGTTTAAGATGTATCCAAGGTTTATCTTCCAAGTGAAGATCAATTTTGACAATGACATCATCAAGATAGGCCTCTCGGATATCATGAACAATCCGGGAGGAGTTAGGAGTGAATTTTCTAAGGTCTTTAACCTTAAAAGCATTGCCTTGCAAGTTTCCATTCTCAAAAAAGCCATTTAGGCAATGTTTGTAAACTCCCTTAAGGAATCTAGGAGAATAGGTATAGCCCTCCTTGCTAGGTTTGATTCCGGGAAGACTTTCCAAGCAAGTTTTGGTAAACTGAATCCCGGGGGATTCCTTACCCACAACCTTGAGGTTATGGTCAAGCTTAACAATAGGGAGGTCAATCTCATCTTGCTGTTTAAGCTTGATGATAGGTTGGAGGACCTCCTCGGCCTCCATGTCAATCACCACCTCATCCTCACAAGTGTGAAGAAGGGAAGTTTTAATAGTACGGGCATTTTTGTCCTCAAAAGGGTCCACATCCCGAGGAGGGGGGTCAAAACCCTCTTCCTCCTCCTCCTCAATATACTTGTTAGGACCTTTCCTAAGCCTAGTCACCCTAAAGAAAGGGTGGTCGGCTTTCTTAGTAAGTACCACCTTGTTTTGATTTATATTTTTCCAGATTTTATTTATTTCATTTACTATTTTATTTTTAATTTTTATTGCAACTGGGCCGAACTGGCCCAAATAATAAATAAAAAAAACAGTTTCCAGCCGGCCCAAAAGACTGACCCAGCAAGGCTGGGTCGTCTTCTTCCTCAGGTCGCCGGAAAAAAAAACGGCCAGGAAGGGGGAGGGACCTACCTCGATGAACGCGGCCAACGACGGTGGTGGTGCACTCCTCTCGGGACAGCGAAGGTCGGTGAAGGGTTGGCGGCGGTGATGGCGGTTCCTGCTCCTCCGTTTCCTGTCGGGAAAGTTTCCCCGGCGAAACTCCGGCGAGCTGTTTCTCCCTCGTTTCACGACCGTTTTCAACGATTCTTCCTCCGTTGGATTCCTCTCACGAAGGGGAAGGTCTGGGAAGTGTTTTCAGGGCTCGGTTTTTAGTATTTCGCTGGGTTGGAAATTTCGGATATATATATATATATGTATGTATTCTGACGAAATGTTTTGGGATGAAAGGCCAGGCAGTTGATTCTGCTATTTATAGAGATGGCTGGGTGCACAAGCTTCTGATTCAGATCCTAAAATCCTGCTTCTATGAATTTTTGAGCGTTACATACGTTTTGAGGATCTTGCTGTGTGTTTATCCTCCTTTTGGCTTAAGCCTATGTATTTGTGACACTCATATCTTGCTGTGTGTTTATCCGTTTGAAGCGTATTATATCTCGTTGGAAAGATAGATCGGATCTCTAAAGCTGTTGTTCCAACTTCATTTACAATGCATTAGTTAAAAGTTACAGATTAACCATATATTCACAAATGTTTCTGATTTCACTCCGAACTCGTGTAGAATATTATGCGATCATATCTTGCTCTATTTTGTGCCGTTGAAAGCGTTTAATATCTCGTTGGAAAGATCTTACCGAGTTCTCAAACTTGTCTTCAGGCGCTGGTTTCAAAATATCAAGGGATTATTGCCTAATTACTAAAATACACTGTATTTACGCTAAAAGTGCTCTATTTTCGCTGAAAACGCTAAATCATAGATATAAGGCTAAGTATTTGTGACACTCATATCTTGCTGTGTGTTTATCCGTTTGGAGCGTATTATATCTCGTTGGAAAGATAGATCGGAGATGTAAAGCTATTGTTCCAACTTCATTTACAATGCATTATTTAAAAGTTACAGATTAACCATATAATCACAAATGTTTCTGATTTCACTCCGAACTCGTGTAGAATGTGATGCGATCATATATTGCTCTATTTTGTGCTGTTGAAAGCGTTTAATATCTCGTTGGAAAGATCTTACCGATTTCTAAAACTTGTCGTCAGGCGCTGGTTTCAGAATAACAAGGGATGGTTGCCTAATTACTAAAATACACTGTACTTACGCTAAAAGTGCTCTATTTTCTCTGAAAACGCTACATCATAGAGATAAGGCTAAGTATTTGTGACACTCATATCTTGCTGTGTGTTTATCCGTTTGGAGCGTATTATATCTCGTTTGAAAGATAGATCGGAGGTCTAAAGCTATTGTTCCAACTTCATTTACAATTCATTAATTAAAAGTTAAAGATTAACTATATATTCACAAATGTTTCTGATTTCACTCCGAACTCGTGTAGATTTGATGCGATCATATCTTGCTCTATTTTGTGACATTGAAAGCGTTTAATATCTCGTTGGAAAGATCTTACCGAGTTCTAAAACTTGTCTTCAGGCTCTGGTTTCAGAATATCAAGGGATGATTGCCAAATTACTAAAATACACTGTATTTACGCTCAAAGTGCTCTATTTTCGCTGAAAACGCTAAATCATAGAGATAAGGCTAAGTATTTGTGACACTCATATCCTGCTGTGTGTTTATCCGTTTTGGGCGTATTATATCTCGTTGGAAAGATAGATCGGAGCTCTAAAGCTATTGTTCCAACTTCATTTACAATGCATTATTTAAGAGTTACAGATTAACCATATATTCAGAAATGTTTCTGATTTCACTCCGAACTCGTGTAGAATTTGATGCGATCATATCTTGCTATATTTTGTGCCATTGAGAGCGTTTAATATCTCGTTGGAAAGCTTTTACCGAGTTCTAAAACTTGTCTTCAGGCGCGGGTTTCAAAGAATCAAGGGATGATTTCCTAATTACTAAAATACACTGTATTTACGCTACAAGTACTCTTTTTTCTCTGAAAACGCTAAATCATAGAGATAAGCCTAAGTAATTGTGACACTCATATCTTGCTGTGTGTTTATCCGTTTGGAGCGTATTATATCTCGTTGAAAAGATATATCGGAGCTCTAAATCTATTTTCCAACTTCATTTACAATGGATTAGTTAAAAGTTACAGATTAACCATATATTCACAAATGCTTCTGATTTCACTCCGAACTCATGTAGAAGTTGATGTGATCATATCTTGCTCTATTTAGTGCTGTTGAAAGCGTTTAATATCTCGTTGTAGAGATCTTACCAAGTTCTAAAACTTGTCTTCAGACGTTGGTTTCGATTTTTGGGTGAAACGTAAGTATATTAAAGTAAACACCCAAGAGAAGAGGGGGTTAAAGAATTTACAAGCAACAAGGAAACAAAATTGTAGGCTGTCCAAGCACGGACAACCCAACCCAAGCAAACCAAAGGAAGCAGCAGCACCAAAACAGCCCTCGGCCAGTCACCAAAAACAAGGTGAAAGGCCCACAAAAAAGGGAGTCAAAAAGCTACAAGCTCACAAGGATAAATGCTATACAAAATTTTATAAACAATGTACTGGATTCTAGCAAAAACATCATCTTCATTGGGAGTCAGACCATCAAAACAGGTGGCATTCCTTGTCATCCAAATCCAGTAGATGGAGTAGCAAAACGCAATCTTAGCCGCCTTAACTTTGATCCCCGAGCCTTGCCTCTTCCTTTTGATCCACTTCAGCGAGCTATGCAAGGTACCCATCTCTCTTGGAATGTCCAGCCACGTCGTCACTTTATGCCATACTTTACCTGAAAAGGGACAAGCAAAAAATAGGTGTGGCACCGTTTCCGGTCCACCCTTACAAAAGGGGCATAGATTAACAACATCCAATCTATGTAAGTTATCAAAGGTAGCAAGGCGATCCCGGAAGGCTAACCAGGCCGTGAAGGAGAATTTGGGGGGGATGTAGCTCTTCCAAATGAAAGACATCCACATATGAGTACCCCCCTTAACTCTAAGAAGATTGTAGATTTTGGCCGAGGAGAGCTTCCCATTAGCTTGGCAGCCATTAAGAAAAGTAACAACATCATGTGTATTATCAAAGTGAGTCAAAATCTGATTTCTGATCAAGGCAATCTTCTTGATCAGTTGGGAGTCCCTATTATGAGGTGTGAACTCCCAAACACCTCTACCATTGAGATAAACCCCATGAATCCACCTCACCCAAAGGTTATCCTTTTTGGTATGGATGTCCCAAAGGGTTTTGGCCAGAAGGGCAGAATTCCAAGTGTAAGTGTCATGAATACCCAGGCCACCTTCCTCTTTAGGGAGGCAAATATCAGTCCATGCAACTCTAGCATACTTACACCCCCATAAGAATATACGACAGATAGAAGTGATTCTATCAAGTACACCCTTAGGAATAGGGAGTGCTTGCAGCCAAAAGGAGTGCACACCCTGAATAACAGATTTTATGAGCTCAACTCTCCCAGCATAGGAATCAATCAAAGGGGCGTATTGAGCCACAACAATTTTTAGAGGGGCCAAGGGTATGCCAAGATATCTCACGGGAAAGGACCCCTCGTTAAAGTCAATCAGGCCAAGGATATGATAAAGCTCATGATCGGCCAAACCACCAAGAAAGATGTTTGATTTGTCAAAATTGACTTTGAGCCCGGAGACATTCCCAAACTCATTCAAAGCATCAATGAGAATTCTAATAGAGGGGAAATCCCCTCTAGAAAAAAGCATAAGATCGTCAGCATATGCAACATGGGAGATGTTAAGTTTCCCACATTTGGGATGAAATTTGAAAGCGGGATCCTTGGTTCTATGGTGGAAAAGCCTAGAGAGATACTCAAGGCAGATAACAAACAAAAGAGGTGACATAGGATCACCTTGCCGAAGGCCCCTTTGGCCTTTGAAATGTCCATGGAGGACTCCATTGATGGAAATGGAAAAGGAGGGAGTAGTAACACACTCCATGATCCATTTAAAAAATCTGTCAGGGAAACCAATGGTCAAAAGAACTTTATTCAAAAAGTCCCAGGAGATAGTGTCATAGGCCTTTCTAAGGTCCACCTTGATCATAGATCTAGGAGACATACGCTTTCTAGTATAGCCTTTAATCAGCTCTTGGGCAAGAAAAACATTGTCAAGCATAAGTCTCCCATCAATAAAAGCCCCTTGGGAGGGATCAATGAGTTCAGGTAACCAAGGAATCATCCTAGAGGAAATGATCTTAGTAATGGTTTTATAGATGACATTGGTACAAGCTATAGGTCTAAAGTCAGCAGCCATAGGATCATGAAACGTCTTAGGGATAAGAGCAATAACCGTATGGTTGAGCTGCTTAAGGAGTTTCCCAGAGTTAAAGAAACCTTTAACAACAAGGATCACATCATGACCAACAATATTCCAATTTTGTTTAAAAAAGGCAGAAGTATAGCCATCAGGCCCAGGAGATTTGTTGTCCCCAATGTCAAATATGGCATTTTTTATCTCCAAATCAGAAATTTCATTAACAAGCTGCCTAGCATCAGTAGGATCCAAGCATTTACCCTCAAGAATAATGTTAGGGTCAATCTCCAAATTTGGAGTGGAAGTACCAAAAAGGTTAGTGTAGAACCTCACAAATTCACTAGCCACATGTTGCAAAGAAGTGGTGGAGTCCCCATTTTCTAGCTTAATAGAAGTAATGGAGTTCCTAGCCACATTCTTCTTAACAATGGAGTGGAAATATTTGGTGCCCCGGTCACTTTGAAACAAATGGTTCGTTTTTGCTTTTTGTCTAAAGAAGTCCTCCTCGGCTTTCTTAAGATAAATAGCATTTTTCTAAGCCAAAACAACCTCATGCTTAATGTCCTCATCAAGAGGAGAGAGGAGAGAAAGGGCATGGAGCCTCTTATACTCTTTCTTAGCTTCCTTAGTTCTATTGGAGATATGGCCAAAAGCATTAAAGTTAAGCTCTTTTAAAGGCCTTTTCAGCCTTTTTAGCTTGCGGACCAGCCTGAATTGAGGTGTACCAAAGATATCTTGGTACCAATGAGTGGTAAGAATATCATTAAAAGCCTCATGCTTCAACCACATGTTAAAAATTTTGAAGGGCCGAGAGCCACAAAGAGGATTATGGCCAATAGTGACAAGGGAAGCACAATGGTCAAACTCGATTTCCATTTCGAAGAAATGAGTTTTACAAGTGATGTTATTATTGTGCCAAAAGGAGTTCATAAGAACCCTATCAAGTTTAGCCCAAAGTGAGCCCCTATTCCAAGTGAGGAACTCACCGGTGGAAGGAGTGTCAACAAGATTAGCTTGGACTTTGAAATCATTAAGGTGCTGTATGTAGTAGGCCGAGGGGGGGGGGGGTGGGCCCCACCCTCTCATTAGGGCTGACCACACAATTAAAATCACCCATAATGAGCCAAGGCCCATTAATATGGGGTTCAAAATTCGCAATATGTTCCCAAAGAGTTCTCCTCTCCACCACCGTGTATAGAGCATACACAAAAGTGACAAAGAATCTATTTTGTGTAATCTTACACAAAATTTCACAATGAAGATGTTGTTTATCAACTTCAAGTATCATGACATTCGCAAACATGGGATCCCACATAAGATCAATCCTACCACCCTCAATCATGTCAAAGTTAGTCTTAGATTGCCAATAAGGCCATCTTGTAGACATAAGCTTATCAAAGTTAGGAGTGGACATTTTAGTTTCAAGTAGGCAAGAAACCCGTACATTATTCATACGAATAAAAGAAGCAATGGAGTTTTGTTTTGAGGTCTTATTAAGACCTCTAACATTCCAAGAAGACACAAACATTAAAAATGTAAAGTGTATTTCCTTCCCCCATTCTTTTTCACATGAGTTGCCTTCGGTTTTGGCATAGGTTTAGCCCTCGGCTTATACCTATCCATAAAGAGGAAGTAGGCATTTTCCATAAAAAGATGGGAAAATTCAAAGCCATCATCCATGGGAAAGACTCCGGGAAGAGATAACAAACACTGTTTGGTAAAATTGATGCCTTTGGTCAAATGGTTAGAAGTGGTTTCCAAATAATAATCAAGTCTAACAAACTCAACCGTAACATCCTCAATGTGTTTTAGGTGTATACAAGGTTTGTCATCTAAAGAAATATCAACCTTAACAACCACATCATCAAGGAAAGCTTCACGGATGTCATGAACCATACGGGTAGCGTTTGGAGTAAACCTTCTAAGGTCTTTGACCTTAAAGGAATTCCCTTGCAAATTTCCATCCTCAAAGTAACGGTTAAGGTAATGGCTATAAACTCCTTTAATGAAAGTAGGAGAATAAACGTATCCATTGGTACTTGGTTTGATCCCGGGGAGATCTTCCAAGCAAGCTTTAGTGAAAACCAAACCGGGGGCATCATTTCCAACAATCTTAAGGTTATGGTCAAGTTTAACAATCGGATCATCAACCTCCTTTTGTTGTTTCAGTTTGATAATAGGACGGATGGGGTTAACAATGTCCATGTCAACCACCACTTCGTCTTTAAAAGCATCAATAAGAGAGGTATTGATAGTCCGAATGGTTTTATCAACAAAAGGATCCAAATCTTGAGGAGGAGGGTCAAACCCCTTTTCCTCTTCCTCAACAATGTATTTGTTAGGGCCTTTCTTAAGACGAGTCACCCTAAAGAAGGGGTGATCAATGTTGTTAGATGTGGAGCCATCACATTTATTGGCTT
>CAMAPE010000013.1:19997500-20000000 GCA_945859875.1 Cuscuta europaea | reverse complement strand
CTCTTACCGAGTTCTTAAACTTGTCTTTCGGCTCTGGTTTCAAAATATCAAGGGATGATTTCCTAATTACTAAAATACACTGTACTTACGCTAAAAGTGCTCTATTTTCTCTGAAAACGCTAAATCATAGAGATAAGGCTAAGTATTTGTAACACTCAAATCTTGCTGAGTGTTTATCCGTTTGGAGCGTATTATATCTCGTTGGAAAGATAGGTCGGAGCTCTAAAGCTATTGTTCCAGCTTCATTTACAATGCATTAATTAAAAGTTAAAGATTAACCATATATTCACAAATGTTTCTGATTTCACTCCAAACTCGTGTAGAATTTGATGTCATCATATCTTGCTTGAAATTGGAGCAATAGCTTTAGAGCTCTGATCTATCTTTCTAACGAGATATAATACGCTCCAAGCGGATAAACACACAGCAAGATATGAGTGTCACAAATACTTAGCCTTATCTCTATGATTTAGCGCTTTCAGCGAAAATAGAGCACTTTTAGCATAAATACAGTGTATTTTAGTAATTAGGCAATCCTCCCTTGATATTTTGAAACCAGCGCCTGAAGACAAGTTTTAGAACTCGGTAAGATCATTCCAACGAGATATTAAACGTTTTCAACGGCAAAAATTAGAGCAAGATATGATCGCATCAAATTCTACACGAGTTCGGAGTGAAATCAGAAACATTTGTGAATATATCGTTAATCTGTAACTTTTAATTAATGCATTGTTAATGAAGTTGGAACAACAGCTTTATAGCTCCAAACTATCTTTCCAACGAGATATAATACGCTCCAAACGGATAAACACACAGCAAGATATGAATGTTTATATTCTACACGAGATCATTCCACGTGTAGTATTCACAAATGTTTATAAACACACATAATTTGGCTATATATTAACCAAGTTCTATTTTCGCTGGCTATATATGGTTAATATTCACAAATATTCACAAGCGTTTAATATCGCGTTATATATGGTTAATATTCACAAGCGTTTAATATCTCGTTTAATATAGATAGGAGCTCTAAAACTATTGTTCCAACTTCATTTACAACGCATTAGTTAAAAGTTACATATTAACCATATATTCACAAATGTTTCTGATTTCACTCCGAACTCGTGTAGAATTTGATGCGATCATATCTTGTTCTTTGTGGTGCCGTTGAAAGCGTTTAATATCTCGTTTGAAAGATCATACCGAGTTCTAAAACTTGTCTGCAGGAGCTGGTTTCAAAAAATCAAGGGATTATTGCCTAATTACTAAAATACACTGTATTTACGCTAAAAGTGCTTTATTCTTGCTGTGTGTTTATCCTTTTGGAGCGTATTATATCTCGTTGGAAAAATAGATCGGAGCTCTAAAGCTATTGTTCCAACTTCATTTACAATGCATTAATTTAAAGTTACAGATTAACCATATATTCACAAATGTTTCTGATTTCACTCCGAACTCGTGTAGAACTTGATACGATCATATCTTGCTCTATTTAATGCCGTTTAAAGCGTTTAATATCTCGTTGGAAAGATCATACCGAGTTGTAAAACGTGTCTTCAGGCGCTGGTTTCAAGATATCAAAGGATGATTGCCTAATTA
Source organism: Cuscuta europaea (assembly GCA_945859875.1). Taxonomy (NCBI): domain Eukaryota; kingdom Viridiplantae; phylum Streptophyta; class Magnoliopsida; order Solanales; family Convolvulaceae; genus Cuscuta; species Cuscuta europaea. Next base: position 19,998,398 of record CAMAPE010000013.1, on the reverse strand, counting down.
CTATAATACACTGTATTTACGCAAAACGTGCTAAATCATAGAGATAAGGCTAAGTATTTGTGACACTCATATCTTGCTGTGTGTTTATACGTTTGGAGCGTATTATATCTCGTTGGAAAGATAGATCGGAGCTCTAAAGCTATTTTTCCAACTTCATTTACAATGCATTATTTAAAAGTTACAGATTAACCATATGTTCACAAATGTTTCTGATTTCACTCCGAACTCGTGTAGAATTTGATGCGATCATATCTTGCTCTATTTTGTGCCGTTGAAAACGTTTAATATCTCGTTGGAAAGATCTTACCGAGTTCTAAAACTTGTCTTCAGGCTCTGGTTTCAAAATATCAAGGGATGACTGCCTAATTACTAAAATACACTGTATTTACGCTAAAAGTGCTCATTTTTCGCTGAAAACACTAAATCATAGAGATTAGGCTAAGTATTTGTGACACTCATATCTTGTTGTGGGTTTATCCGTTTGGAGCGTATTAGATCTCGTTGGAAAGATAGATCGGAGCTCTAAAGCTATTGTTACAGCTTCATTTACAATGCATTAATTAAAAGTTACAGATTAACCAGATATTCACAAATGTTTCTCATTTCACTCCGAACTCGTGTAGAATTTGATGCGATCATATCTTGCTCTATTTTGTGCCGTTCAAAGCATTTATTATCTCATTGCAAAGATCTTACCGAGTTCTAAAACATGTCTTTAGGCGCTGGTTTCAAAATATCAAGGGATGATTTCCTAATTACTAAAATACACTGTATTTACGCTAACAGTGCTCTATTTTCGCTGAAAACGCTAAATCATAGAGATAAGGCTAAGTATTTGTGACACTCATATCTTGCTGTGTGTTTAACCGTTTGGAGCGTATTATATCTTGTTGGAGAG
>CAMAPE010000013.1:19982500-19992500 GCA_945859875.1 Cuscuta europaea | reverse complement strand
AACCATATATTCACAAATGTTTCTGATTTCACTCCGAATTCGTGTAGAATTTGATGCGATCATATCTTTCTCTATTTTCTGCGAACCATTATATCTCGTAGAATGCTTTGAACGGAACCAAATTAGCGTTTCAGCGAACTCGTGTAGAATTTGATTTCAATGCGAACTCGTGTCTTCAGGCGCTGGTTTCAAAATATCAAGGGATGATTGCCTAATTACTAAAATACACTGTATTTACACTAAAAGTGCTCTATTTTTGCTGAAAACGCTAAATCTTAGAGTTAAAGCTAAGTATTTGTGACACTCATATCTTGCTGTGTGTTTATCCGTTTGGAGCGTATTATATCTCGTTGGAAAGATAGATCGGAGCTCTAAAGCTATTGTTCCAACTTCATTTACAATGCATTAGTTAAAAGTTACAAATTAACCATATATTCACAAATGTTTCTGATTTCACTCCGAATTCGTGTAGAATTTGATGCGATCATATCTTTCTCTATTTTCTGCCATTGAAAGCGTTTAATATCTCGTTGGAAAGCTCTTACCGAGTTCTTAAACTTTTCTTCCGGCTCTGGTTTCACAAATGTTTTTTATTTCAATGCGAACTCGTGTAGAATTTGATGCGATCATATCCTGCTCTATGTTTTGCCGTTGAAAGCGTTTAATATCTCGTTGGAAAGATCTTACCGAGTTCTAAAACTTGTCTTCAGGCGCTGGTTTCAAAATATCAAGGGATGATTGCCTAATTACTAAAATACACTGTATTTACGCTAAAAGTGCTCTATTTTTGCTGAAAACGCTAAATCTTAGAGTTAAAGCTAAGTATTTGTGACACTCATATCTTGCTGTGTGTTTATCCGTTTGGAGCGTATTATATCTCGTTGGAAAGATAGATCGGAGCTCTAAAGCTATTGTTCCAACTTCATTTACAATGCATTAGTTAAAAGTTACAAATTAACCATATATTCACAAATGTTTCTGATTTCACTCCGAATTCGTGTAGAATTTGATGCGATCATATCTTTCTCTATTTTCTGCCATTGAAAGCGTTTAATATCTCGTTGGAAAGCTCTTACCGAGTTCTTAAACTTTTCTTCCGGCTCTGGTTTCACAAATGTTTTTTATTTCAATGCGAACTCGTGTAGAATTTGATGCGATCATATCCTGCTCTATTTTTTGCCGTTGAAAGCGTTTAATATCTCGTTGGAAAGATCTTACCGAGTTCTAAAACTTGTCTTCAGGCGCTGGTTTCAAAATATCAAGGGATGATTGCCTAATTACTAAAATACACTGTATTTACGCTAAAAGTGCTCTATTTTTGCTGAAAACGCTAAATCTTAGAGTTAAAGCTAAGTATTTGTGACACTCATATCTTGCTGTGTGTTTATCCGTTTGGAGCGTATTATATCTCGTTGGAAAGATAGATCGGAGCTCTAAAGCTATTGTTCCAACTTCATTTACAATGCATTAGTTAAAAGTTACAAATTAACCATATATTCACAAATGTTTCTGATTTCACTCCGAATTCGTGTAGAATTTGATGCGATCATATCTTTCTCTATTTTCTGCGAACCATTATATCTCGTAGAATGCTTTGAACGGAACCAAATTAGCGTTTCAGCGAACTCGTGTAGAATTTGATTTCAATGCGAACTCGTGTCTTCAGGCGCTGGTTTCAAAATATCAAGGGATGATTGCCTAATTACTAAAATACACTGTATTTACACTAAAAGTGCTCTATTTTTGCTGAAAACGCTAAATCTTAGAGTTAAAGCTAAGTATTTGTGACACTCATATCTTGCTGTGTGTTTATCCGTTTGGAGCGTATTATATCTCGTTGGAAAGATAGATCGGAGCTCTAAAGCTATTGTTCCAACTTCATTTACAATGCATTAGTTAAAAGTTACAAATTAACCATATATTCACAAATGTTTCTGATTTCACTCCGAATTCGTGTAGAATTTGATGCGATCATATCTTTCTCTATTTTCTGCCATTGAAAGCGTTTAATATCTCGTTGGAAAGCTCTTACCGAGTTCTTAAACTTTTCTTCCGGCTCTGGTTTCACAAATGTTTTTTATTTCAATGCGAACTCGTGTAGAATTTGATGCGATCATATCCTGCTCTATGTTTTGCCGTTGAAAGCGTTTAATATCTCGTTGGAAAGATCTTACCGAGTTCTAAAACTTGTCTTCAGGCGCTGGTTTCAAAATATCAAGGGATGATTGCCTAATTACTAAAATACACTGTATTTACGCTAAAAGTGCTCTATTTTTGCTGAAAACGCTAAATCTTAGAGTTAAAGCTAAGTATTTGTGACACTCATATCTTGCTGTGTGTTTATCCGTTTGGAGCGTATTATATCTCGTTGGAAAGATAGATCGGAGCTCTAAAGCTATTGTTCCAACTTCATTTACAATGCATTAGTTAAAAGTTACAAATTAACCATATATTCACAAATGTTTCTGATTTCACTCCGAATTCGTGTAGAATTTGATGCGATCATATCTTTCTCTATTTTCTGCCATTGAAAGCGTTTAATATCTCGTTGGAAAGCTCTTACCGAGTTCTTAAACTTTTCTTCCGGCTCTGATTTCAAAATATCAAGGGTTTTCAGCGATTACCGATTAACAGTGCTCTATTTTCGCTAAATTAGCGTTTTCAGCGAAAATAGAGCACTTTTAGCGTAAATACAGTGTATTTTAGTAATTAGGCAATCATCCCTTGATATTTTGAAACCAGCGCCTGAAGACAAGTTTAGAACTCGGTAAGATCTTTCCAACGAGATATTAAACGCTTTCAACGGCAAAAAATAGAGCAGGATATGATCGCATCAAATTCTACACGAGTTCGCATTGAAATAAAAAACATTTGTGAATATATGGTTAATCTGTAACTTTTAATTAATACATTATAAATGAAGTTGAAACAATAGCTTTAGATCCCGATCTATCTTTCCAACGAGATATAATACGCTCCAAATGGATAAACACACAACAAGATATGAGTGTTACAAATACTTAGCCTTATCTCTATGATTTAGCGTTTTCAGCCAAAATAGAGCACTTTTAGCGTAAAATACAGTGTATTTTAGTAATTAGGCAATCATCCATTGATATTTTGAAACCAACACCTGAAGACAAGTTTTAGAACTCGGTATGATATTTCCAACGAGATATTAAACGCTTTGAACGGAACCAAATAGAGCAAGATATGATCGCATCAAATTCTACACGAGTTCGGCGTGAAATCAGAAACATTTGAGAATATATCGTTAATATGTAACTTTTAACTAATGCATTGTAAATGAAGTTGGAACAATAGTTTTAGAGCTCCGATCTATATTTCCAATGAGATATAATACGCTACAAACGGATAAACACACAGCAAGATATGAGTGTCTACTTAGCCTTATCTCTATGATTTATCGTTTTCAGCGAAAATAGAGCACTTTTAGCGTAAATACAGTGTATTTTCGTAATTACGCAATCATCCATTGATATTTTAAAACCAACGCCTGAAGACAAGTTTTAGAACTCCGAAAGATCTTTCCAACGAGATATTAAACACTTTCAACGGCACAAAATAGAGGAAGATATGATCGCATCAAATTCTACACGAGTTCGGAGTGAAATCAGAAACATTTGTGAATATATCGTTAATCTGTAAATTTTAATTAATGCATTGTAAATGAAGTTGGAACAATAGCTTCAGGTTGTTTTTACTTGGACTGTAATTCGTCCCAGACCAGACCAAACCAGAAAAGACCAAACCAGACCAAACCAGATCAGACCAGACCAGACCATATAATAATAATAATAATAATAATAACAATAATAATATTAACAATAATAATATTAATAACAATAATAATATTAATAACAATAATAATAATAACAATAATAATAAAAATAAAAATAATAATAATAATAATAATAATAATAATAATAATAATAATAATAATAATAATTAAAGATATTGTTCCAACTTCATTTACAATGTATTAATTAACAAATGTTTCTGATTTCACTCGGAACTCGTGTAGAATGCGATGCGATCATATCATGCTCTATTTTGTGCCGTTGAAAGCGTTTAATATCTCGTTGGAAATATCTTACTGAGTTCTAAAACTTGTCTTCAGGCTCCGGTTTCAGAATATCAAGGGATGATTGCCTAATTACTAAACTACACTGTATTTACGCTAAAAGTGCTCTATTTTCGCTGAAAACGCTAAATCCTAGAGATAAGGCTAAGTATTTGTGACACTCATATCTGGCTGTGTGTTTATCCGTTTGGAGCGTATTATATCTCGTTGGAAAGATAGATCGGAGCTTTAAAACTATTGTTCCATCTTCATTTACAATGCATTAGTTAAAGGTTACATATTAACCATATATTCACAAATGTTTCTGATTTCACTCCGAACTCGTGTAGAATTTGATGCGATCATATCTTGCTTTATTTTGTGTCATTGAAAGCGTTTAATATCTCGTTGGAAAGATCTTACCAAGTTCTAAAACTTGTCTTCAGGCTTTATTTCAAAATAGCAAGGGATGATTGCCTAATTACTAAACTACACTGTATTTACGCTAAAAGTGCTCTATTTTCGCTGAAAACGCTAAATCATAGAGATAAGGCTAAGTATTTGTGACACTCATATCTTGCTGTGTGTTTATACGTTTGGAGCATATTATATCTCGTTGGAAATATAGATCGGAGATCTAAAGCTATTGTTCCAACTTCATTTACAATGCATTAATTAAAAGTTACAGATCAACCATATATTCCCAAATGTTTCTGATTTCACTCCGAACTCGTGTAGAATGTGATGCGATCATATCATGTTCTATTTTGTGCCGTTGAAAGCGTTTAATATCTCGTTGGAAAGATCTTACCGAGTTCTAAAACTTGTATACAGGCTCTGGTTTGAGAATATCAAGGGATGATTGCCTAATTACTAACATACACTGTATTTACGCTAAAAGTGCTCTATTTTCGCTGAAAACGCTAAATCATAGAGATAAAAGTGCTCTATTTTCGCTGAAAACGCTAAATCATAGAGATAAGGCTAAGTATTTGTGACACTCATATCTTGCTGTGTGTTTATCCGTTTGGAGCGTATTATATTTAGTTGGAAAGATAGATCGGAGCTCTAAAGCTATTGTTCCAACTTCATTTACAATGCATTAATTAAAAGTTACAGATTAACCATATATTCACAAATGTTTCTGATTTTACTCGGAACTCGTGTAGAATTTGATACGATCATATCTTGCTCTATTTTATGCCGTTGAAAGCGTTTTATATCTCGTTGGAAACATCTTACCGAGTTCTAAAACTTGTCTTCAGGCGCTGGTTTCAAAGTATCAAGGGATGATTGCCAAATTACTGAAATACACTGTACTTACGCTAGAAGTGCTCTATTTTCGCTGAAAACGCTAAATCATTGAGATAAGGCTAATTATTTGTGACACTCATATCTTGCTGTGTGTTTATCCGTTTGGAGCGTATTATAACTCGTGGGAAAGATAGATAGGAGCTCTAAAGCTATTGTTCCAACTTCATTTACAATGCATTAATTAAACGTTACAAATTAACCATATATTCACAAATGTTTCTGATTTCACTCCGAACTCGTGTAGAATGTGATGCGATCATATCATGCTCTATTTTGTGCCGTTGAAAGCGTTTAATATCTCGTTGGAACGATCTTACCTAGTTCTAAATCTTGTCTTCTGGCGCTGGTTTGAAAATATCAAGGGATGATTGCTTAATTACTAAAATACACTGAATTTACGCTAAAAGTGCTCTATTTTCGCTGAAAACGCTAAATTATAGAGATAAGGCTAAGTATTTGTGACACTCTTATCCTGCTGTGTGTTTATCCGTTTGGGGCGGTATTATATCTCGTTGGAAAGATAGATCGGAGCTCTAAAGATATTGTTCCAACTTCATTTACAATGAATTAATTAAAAGTTACAGATTAAACATATATTCACAAATGTTTCTGATTTCCCTCCAAACTCGTGTAGAATTTGATGCGATCATATCTTGCTCTATTTTTTGCCGCTGAAAGCGTTTAATATCTCGTTGGAAAGATCTTACCGAGTTCTAGAACTTGTCTTCAGGCGCTGGTTTCAAAATATCAAGGGATGATTTTCTAATTACTAAAATGCACTTTATTTACGCTAAAAGTGCTCTATTTTTGCTGAAAACGCTAACTCATAGAGATAAGGCTAAGTATTTGTGTCACTCATATCCTGCTGTGTGTTTATATGTTTTGGGCGTATTATATCTCGTTGGAAAGATAGATCGGAGCTCTAAAGCTATTGTTCCTACTTCATTTACAATACATTAATTAAAAGTTATATATTAACCATATATTCACAAATGTTTCTGATTTGACTCCAAACTCGTGTAAATGTAAATGCGATCATATATTGCTCTATTTTGTGCTGTTAAAACGTTTAATATCTCGTTGGAAAGATTTTACCGAGTTTTAAACCTTGTCTTCAGGCGCTGGTTTCAAAATATCAAGGGATGATTGCCTAATTACTAACATACACAGTTGTTACGCTAAAAGTGCTCTATTTTCGCTGAAAACGCTAAATCATAGAGATAAGACTAAGTATTTGTGACACTCATATCTTGCTGTGTGTTTATCCGTTTGGAGCGTATTATATCTCGTTGGAAAGATAGATCGGAGATCTAAAGCTATTGTTCCAACTTCATTTACAATGCATTAATTAAAAGTTACAGATAAACCATATATTCACAAATGTTTCTGATTTCACTCCGAACTCGTGTAGAATTTGATGCGATCATATCTTGCTCTATTTTGTGCCGTTGAAAGCGTTTAATATCTCGTTGGAAAGATCTTACGGAGTTCTAAAACTTGTCTTCAGGCGCTGGTTTCAAAATATCAAGGGACGATTGCCTAATTACTAAAATACACTGTATTTACGCTAAAAGTGCTCTATTTTCGCTGAAAACGCTAAATCATAGAGATAAGGCTAAGTATTTGTGACACTCATATCTTGCTGTGTGTTTATCCGTTTGGAGCGTATTATATCTCGTTGGAAAGATAGATCGGAGCTCTAAAGCTATTGTTCCAACTTCATTAACAATGCATTAATTAAAGGTTACAGATTAACGATATATTCACAAATGTTTTTGATTTCACTCCGAACTCGTGTAGAATTTAATGCGATCATATCTTACTCTATTTTGTGCCGTTGAAAGCGTTTAATATCTCGTTTGAAAGATCTTACCGATTTCAATCCATGCTCTTACCTTGCTCCAAACTGTGCCTGTAAATTGACAACCAAAGAAAAGGTGTGGCACCGTCTCCGGTTCACCCTTGCAAAATGGGCAAGTGTTAATCACATCAAGCCTACTAAGATTATCATACGTTGCAAGGCGGTTGCGGAAGGCAAGCCATGCAATGAATGAGAACTTAGGAGGTATGTAAGCTTTCCGAATAAAAGGCATCCACACCTGTTTTGGTGCCCTTGAATCTAATCAAGTCATACACTTTTGAAGAGCACAATTTCCCATTTGTAACCATCTTAGAGAGGGCTGTTTTTGTGCTCTCAATGGTGTCATATTTTGAGACAAGGATGTCTCGGATCAGCCCCAACTTCTTAGTAAGCTGGGAGTCCCTAGTGTGTGGGGAAAATTCCTAAAATACTAAAATACAGGCGCTGATTTCAAAATATCAAGGGATGATTGCCTAATTACTAAAATACACTGTATTTACACTAAAAGTGCTCTGTTTTCGCTGAAAACGCTAAATAATAGAGATAAGGCTAAGTATTTGTGACACTCATGTCTTGCTGTGTGTTTATCCATTTGGAGCGTATTATATCTCGTTGGAAAGATAGATCGGAGCTCTAAAGCTATTGTTCCAACTTCATTAACAATGCATTAATTAAAAGTTACAGATTAACGATATATTCACAAATGTTTCTGATTTCACTCCGAACTCGTGTAGAATTTGATGCGATCATATGTTGCTCTATTTTGTGCCATTGAAAGCGTTTAATATCTTGTTAGAAAGATCATAACGAGTTCTAAAACTTGTCTTCAGGTGCTGGTTTTAAAATATAAAGGGATGATTGCCTATCTACTGAAATACACTGTATTTACGCTAAAAGTGCTCTATTTTCGCTGAAAACGCTAAATCATAGAGATTGCTGTGTGGTTATCCGTTTGGAGCGTATTATATCTCGTTGGAAAGATAGATCGGAGCTCTAAAGCTATTGTTCCAACTTCATTTACAATGCATTAATTAAAAGTTACAGATTAACCATATATTCACAAATGTTTCTGATTTCACTCTGAACTCGTGTAGAATTTGATGCGATCACATCTTGCTCTTTGTTGTGCCATTGAAAGCGTTTAATATCTCGTTTGAAAGATCATACCGAGTTCTAAAACATGTCTTCAGGCGCTGGTTTCAAAAAATCAAGGGATTATTGCCTAATTACTAAAATACACTGTGTTTACGCTAAAAGTGCTCTATTTTAGCTGAAAACGCCAAATCATAGAGATAAGGCTAAGTATTTGTGACACTCATATCCTGCTGTGTGTTTATCCGTTTGGGGCGTATTCTATCTCTTTGGAAAGATAGATCGGAGCTCTAAAGCTATTGTTCCAACTTCATTTACAATACATTAATTAAAAGTTACAAATTAACCATATATAAACAAATGTTTCTGATTTCACTCCGAACTCGTCTAGAATTTGATGCGATCATATCTTGCTCTATTTTGTGTCGTTGAAATTGTTTAATATCTCGTTGGAAAGATCTTACCGAGATCTAAAACTTGTTTTCAGGCTCTGGTTTCAGAATATCAAGGGATGATTGCCTAATTACTAAAATACACTGTATTTACGCTAAAAGTGCTCTATTTTCACTGAAAACGCTAAATCATAGAGATAAGGCTAAGTATTTGTGACACTCATATCTTGCTGTGTGTTTATCCGTTTGGAGCGTATTATATCTCGTTGAAAAGATAGATCGGAGCTCTAAAGCTATTGTTCCAACTTCATTTACGATGCATTAATTAAAAGTTACAGATTAACCATATATTCACAAATGTTTCTGATTTCACTCCGAACTCGTGTAGATTTGATGCGATCATATCTTGCTCTATTTTGTGCCATTGAAAGCGTTAAATATGTCGTTGGAAAGATCTTACAATTTTCTAAAACTTGTCTTCAGGCGCTGGTTTCAAAATATCAAGGGATGATTGCCTAATTACTTAAATACACTGTATTTACGCTAAAAGTGCTCTATTTTCGCTGAAAACGCTAAATCATAGAGATAAGGCTAAGTATTTGTGACACTCATATCTTGCTTTGTGTTTATCCGTTTGGAGCGTATTATATCTCGTTGAAAAGATAGATCGGAGCTCTAAACCTATTGTTCCAACTTCATTTACAATGCATTAGTTAAAAGTTACATATTAACCATATATTCACAAATGTTTCTGATTTCACTCTGAACTCGTGTAGATTTGATGCGATCATATCTTGCTCTTTGTTGTGCCGTTGAAAGCATTTAATATCTCGTTTGAAAGATCTTACCTAGTTCTAAATCTTGTCTTCAGGCGCTGGTTTCCAGAAATCAAGTGATTATTGCCTAATTACTGAAATACACTGTATTTACGCTAAAAGTGCTCTATTTTCGCTTAAAACGCTAAATCCTAGAGATAAGGCTAAGTATTTGTGACACTCATATCTTGCTGTGTGTTTATCAGTTTGGAGCGTTTTATATCTCGTTGGAAAGATAGATCGGAGATATAAATCTATTGTTCCAACTTCATTTACAATGCATTAATTAAAAGTTACAGATTAACCATATATTCTCAAATGTTTCTGATTTCACTCCGAACTCGTGTAGAATGTGATGCGATCATATCATGCTCTATTTTGTGCCGTTCAAAGCGTTTAATATCTCGTTGGAAAGATCTTACCGAGTTCTAAAACTTGTCTT
>CAMAPE010000013.1:19895000-19972500 GCA_945859875.1 Cuscuta europaea | reverse complement strand
ATGATCGCATCAAATTCTACACGAGTTCGCATTGAAATAAAAAACATTTGTGAATATATGGTTAATCTGTAACTTTTAATTAATACATTATAAATGAAGTTGAAACAATAGCTTTAGATCCCGATCTATCTTTCCAACGAGATATAATACGCTCCAAATGGATAAACACACAACAAGATATGAGTGTTACAAATACTTAGCCTTATCTCTATGATTTAGCGTTTTCAGCCAAAATAGAGCACTTTTAGCGTAAAATACAGTGTATTTTAGTAATTAGGCAATCATCCATTGATATTTTGAAACCAACACCTGAAGACAAGTTTTAGAACTCGGTATGATATTTCCAACGAGATATTAAACGCTTTGAACGGAACCAAATAGAGCAAGATATGATCGCATCAAATTCTACACGAGTTCGGCGTGAAATCAGAAACATTTGAGAATATATCGTTAATATGTAACTTTTAACTAATGCATTGTAAATGAAGTTGGAACAATAGTTTTAGAGCTCCGATCTATATTTCCAATGAGATATAATACGCTACAAACGGATAAACACACAGCAAGATATGAGTGTCTACTTAGCCTTATCTCTATGATTTATCGTTTTCAGCGAAAATAGAGCACTTTTAGCGTAAATACAGTGTATTTTCGTAATTACGCAATCATCCATTGATATTTTAAAACCAACGCCTGAAGACAAGTTTTAGAACTCCGAAAGATCTTTCCAACGAGATATTAAACACTTTCAACGGCACAAAATAGAGGAAGATATGATCGCATCAAATTCTACACGAGTTCGGAGTGAAATCAGAAACATTTGTGAATATATCGTTAATCTGTAAATTTTAATTAATGCATTGTAAATGAAGTTGGAACAATAGCTTCAGGTTGTTTTTACTTGGACTGTAATTCGTCCCAGACCAGACCAAACCAGAAAAGACCAAACCAGACCAAACCAGATCAGACCAGACCAGACCATATAATATTAATAATAATAATAATAACAATAATAATATTAACAATAATAATATTAATAACAATAATAATATTAATAACAATAATAATAATAACAATAATAATAAAAATAAAAAAAAAAATAATAATAATAATAATAATAATAATAATAATAATAATAATTAAAGATATTGTTCCAACTTCATTTACAATGTATTAATTAACAAATGTTTCTGATTTCACTCGGAACTCGTGTAGAATGCGATGCGATCATATCATGCTCTATTTTGTGCCGTTGAAAGCGTTTAATATCTCGTTGGAAATATCTTACTGAGTTCTAAAACTTGTCTTCAGGCTCCGGTTTCAGAATATCAAGGGATGATTGCCTAATTACTAAACTACACTGTATTTACGCTAAAAGTGCTCTATTTTCGCTGAAAACGCTAAATCCTAGAGATAAAGCTAAGTATTTGTGACACTCATATCTGGCTGTGTGTTTATCCGTTTGGAGCGTATTATATCTCGTTGGAAAGATAGATCGGAGCTTTAAAACTATTGTTCCATCTTCATTTACAATGCATTAGTTAAAGGTTACATATTAACCATATATTCACAAATGTTTCTGATTTCACTCCGAACTCGTGTAGAATTTGATGCGATCATATCTTGCTTTATTTTGTGTCATTGAAAGCGTTTAATATCTCGTTGGAAAGATCTTACCAAGTTCTAAAACTTGTCTTCAGGCTTTATTTCAAAATAGCAAGGGATGATTGCCTAATTACTAAACTACACTGTATTTACGCTAAAAGTGCTCTATTTTCGCTGAAAACGCTAAATCATAGAGATAAGGCTAAGTATTTGTGACACTCATATCTTGCTGTGTGTTTATACGTTTGGAGCATATTATATCTCGTTGGAAATATAGATCGGAGATCTAAAGCTATTGTTCCAACTTCATTTACAATGCATTAATTAAAAGTTACAGATCAACCATATATTCCCAAATGTTTCTGATTTCACTCCGAACTCGTGTAGAATGTGATGCGATCATATCATGTTCTATTTTGTGCCGTTGAAAGCGTTTAATATCTCGTTGGAAAGATCTTACCGAGTTCTAAAACTTGTATACAGGCTCTGGTTTGAGAATATCAAGGGATGATTGCCTAATTACTAACATACACTGTATTTACGCTAAAAGTGCTCTATTTTCGCTGAAAACGCTAAATCATAGAGATAAAAGTGCTCTATTTTCGCTGAAAACGCTAAATCATAGAGATAAGGCTAAGTATTTGTGACACTCATATCTTGCTGTGTGTTTATCCGTTTGGAGCGTATTATATTTAGTTGGAAAGATAGATCGGAGCTCTAAAGCTATTGTTCCAACTTCATTTACAATGCATTAATTAAAAGTTACAGATTAACCATATATTCACAAATGTTTCTGATTTTACTCGGAACTCGTGTAGAATTTGATACGATCATATCTTGCTCTATTTTATGCCGTTGAAAGCGTTTTATATCTCGTTGGAAACATCTTACCGAGTTCTAAAACTTGTCTTCAGGCGCTGGTTTCAAAGTATCAAGGGATGATTGCCAAATTACTGAAATACACTGTACTTACGCTAGAAGTGCTCTATTTTCGCTGAAAACGCTAAATCATTGAGATAAGGCTAATTATTTGTGACACTCATATCTTGCTGTGTGTTTATCCGTTTGGAGCGTATTATAACTCGTGGGAAAGATAGATAGGAGCTCTAAAGCTATTGTTCCAACTTCATTTACAATGCATTAATTAAACGTTACAAATTAACCATATATTCACAAATGTTTCTGATTTCACTCCGAACTCGTGTAGAATGTGATGCGATCATATCATGCTCTATTTTGTGCCGTTGAAAGCGTTTAATATCTCGTTGGAACGATCTTACCTAGTTCTAAATCTTGTCTTCTGGCGCTGGTTTGAAAATATCAAGGGATGATTGCTTAATTACTAAAATACACTGAATTTACGCTAAAAGTGCTCTATTTTCGCTGAAAACGCTAAATTATAGAGATAAGGCTAAGTATTTGTGACACTCTTATCCTGCTGTGTGTTTATCCGTTTGGGGCGGTATTATATCTCGTTGGAAAGATAGATCGGAGCTCTAAAGATATTGTTCCAACTTCATTTACAATGAATTAATTAAAAGTTACAGATTAAACATATATTCACAAATGTTTCTGATTTCCCTCCAAACTCGTGTAGAATTTGATGCGATCATATCTTGCTCTATTTTTTGCCGCTGAAAGCGTTTAATATCTCGTTGGAAAGATCTTACCGAGTTCTAGAACTTGTCTTCAGGCGCTGGTTTCAAAATATCAAGGGATGATTTTCTAATTACTAAAATGCACTTTATTTACGCTAAAAGTGCTCTATTTTTGCTGAAAACGCTAAATCATAGAGATAAGGCTAAGTATTTGTGTCACTCATATCCTGCTGTGTGTTTATATGTTTTGGGCGTATTATATCTCGTTGGAAAGATAGATCGGAGCTCTAAAGCTATTGTTCCTACTTCATTTACAATACATTAATTAAAAGTTACATATTAACCATATATTCACAAATGTTTCTGATTTGACTCCAAACTCGTGTAAATGTAAATGCGATCATATATTGCTCTATTTTGTGCTGTTAAAACGTTTAATATCTCGTTGGAAAGATTTTACCGAGTTTTAAACCTTGTCTTCAGGCGCTGGTTTCAAAATATCAAGGGATGATTGCCTAATTACTAACATACACAGTTGTTACGCTAAAAGTGCTCTATTTTCGCTGAAAACGCTAAATCATAGAGATAAGACTAAGTATTTGTGACACTCATATCTTGCTGTGTGTTTATCCGTTTGGAGCGTATTATATCTCGTTGGAAAGATAGATCGGAGATCTAAAGCTATTGTTCCAACTTCATTTACAATGCATTAATTAAAAGTTACAGATAAACCATATATTCACAAATGTTTCTGATTTCACTCCGAACTCGTGTAGAATTTGATGCGATCATATCTTGCTCTATTTTGTGCCGTTGAAAGCGTTTAATATCTCGTTGGAAAGATCTTACGGAGTTCTAAAACTTGTCTTCAGGCGCTGGTTTCAAAATATCAAGGGACGATTGCCTAATTACTAAAATACACTGTATTTACGCTAAAAGTGCTCTATTTTCGCTGAAAACGCTAAATCATAGAGATAAGGCTAAGTATTTGTGACACTCATATCTTGCTGTGTGTTTATCCGTTTGGAGCGTATTATATCTCGTTGGAAAGATAGATCGGAGCTCTAAAGCTATTGTTCCAACTTCATTAACAATGCATTAATTAAAGGTTACAGATTAACGATATATTCACAAATGTTTTTGATTTCACTCCGAACTCGTGTAGAATTTAATGCGATCATATCTTACTCTATTTTGTGCCGTTGAAAGCGTTTAATATCTCGTTTGAAAGATCTTACCGATTTCAATCCATGCTCTTACCTTGCTCCAAACTGTGCCTGTAAATTGACAACCAAAGAAAAGGTGTGGCACCGTCTCCGGTTCACCCTTGCAAAATGGGCAAGTGTTAATCACATCAAGCCTACTAAGATTATCATACGTTGCAAGGCGGTTGCGGAAGGCAAGCCATGCAATGAATGAGAACTTAGGAGGTATGTAAGCTTTCCGAATAAAAGGCATCCACACCTGTTTTGGTGCCCTTGAATCTAATCAAGTCATACACTTTTGAAGAGCACAATTTCCCATTTGTAACCATCTTAGAGAGGGCTGTTTTTGTGCTCTCAATGGAGTCATATTTTGAGACAAGGATGTCTCGGATCAGCCCCAACTTCTTAGTAAGCTGGGAGTCCCTAGTGTGTGGGGAAAATTCCTAAAATACTAAAATACAGGCGCTGATTTCAAAATATCAAGGGATGATTGCCTAATTACTAAAATACACTGTATTTACACTAAAAGTGCTCTGTTTTCGCTGAAAACGCTAAATAATAGAGATAAGGCTAAGTATTTGTGACACTCATGTCTTGCTGTGTGTTTATCCATTTGGAGCGTATTATATCTCGTTGGAAAGATAGATCGGAGCTCTAAAGCTATTGTTCCAACTTCATTAACAATGCATTAATTAAAAGTTACAGATTAACGATATATTCACAAATGTTTCTGATTTCACTCCGAACTCGTGTAGAATTTGATGCGATCATATGTTGCTCTATTTTGTGCCATTGAAAGCGTTTAATATCTTGTTAGAAAGATCATAACGAGTTCTAAAACTTGTCTTCAGGTGCTGGTTTTAAAATATAAAGGGATGATTGCCTATCTACTGAAATACACTGTATTTACGCTAAAAGTGCTCTATTTTCGCTGAAAACGCTAAATCATAGAGATTGCTGTGTGGTTATCCGTTTGGAGCGTATTATATCTCGTTGGAAAGATAGATCGGAGCTCTAAAGCTATTGTTCCAACTTCATTTACAATGCATTAATTAAAAGTTACAGATTAACCATATATTCACAAATGTTTCTGATTTCACTCTGAACTCGTGTAGAATTTGATGCGATCACATCTTGCTCTTTGTTGTGCCATTGAAAGCGTTTAATATCTCGTTTGAAAGATCATACCGAGTTCTAAAACATGTCTTCAGGCGCTGGTTTCAAAAAATCAAGGGATTATTGCCTAATTACTAAAATACACTGTGTTTACGCTAAAAGTGCTCTATTTTAGCTGAAAACGCCAAATCATAGAGATAAGGCTAAGTATTTGTGACACTCATATCCTGCTGTGTGTTTATCCGTTTGGGGCGTATTCTATCTCTTTGGAAAGATAGATCGGAGCTCTAAAGCTATTGTTCCAACTTCATTTACAATACATTAATTAAAAGTTACAAATTAACCATATATAAACAAATGTTTCTGATTTCACTCCGAACTCGTCTAGAATTTGATGCGATCATATCTTGCTCTATTTTGTGTCGTTGAAATTGTTTAATATCTCGTTGGAAAGATCTTACCGAGATCTAAAACTTGTTTTCAGGCTCTGGTTTCAGAATATCAAGGGATGATTGCCTAATTACTAAAATACACTGTATTTACGCTAAAAGTGCTCTATTTTCACTGAAAACGCTAAATCATAGAGATAAGGCTAAGTATTTGTGACACTCATATCTTGCTGTGTGTTTATCCGTTTGGAGCGTATTATATCTCGTTGAAAAGATAGATCGGAGCTCTAAAGCTATTGTTCCAACTTCATTTACGATGCATTAATTAAAAGTTACAGATTAACCATATATTCACAAATGTTTCTGATTTCACTCCGAACTCGTGTAGATTTGATGCGATCATATCTTGCTCTATTTTGTGCCATTGAAAGCGTTAAATATGTCGTTGGAAAGATCTTACCATTTTCTAAAACTTGTCTTCAGGCGCTGGTTTCAAAATATCAAGGGATGATTGCCTAATTACTTAAATACACTGTATTTACGCTAAAAGTGCTCTATTTTCGCTGAAAACGCTAAATCATAGAGATAAGGCTAAGTATTTGTGACACTCATATCTTGCTTTGTGTTTATCCGTTTGGAGCGTATTATATCTCGTTGAAAAGATAGATCGGAGCTCTAAACCTATTGTTCCAACTTCATTTACAATGCATTAGTTAAAAGTTACATATTAACCATATATTCACAAATGTTTCTGATTTCACTCTGAACTCGTGTAGATTTGATGCGATCATATCTTGCTCTTTGTTGTGCCGTTGAAAGCATTTAATATCTCGTTTGAAAGATCTTACCTAGTTCTAAATCTTGTCTTCAGGCGCTGGTTTCCAGAAATCAAGTGATTATTGCCTAATTACTGAAATACACTGTATTTACGCTAAAAGTGCTCTATTTTCGCTTAAAACGCTAAATCCTAGAGATAAGGCTAAGTATTTGTGACACTCATATCTTGCTGTGTGTTTATCAGTTTGGAGCGTTTTATATCTCGTTGGAAAGATAGATCGGAGATATAAATCTATTGTTCCAACTTCATTTACAATGCATTAATTAAAAGTTACAGATTAACCATATATTCTCAAATGTTTCTGATTTCACTCCGAACTCGTGTAGAATGTGATGCGATCATATCATGCTCTATTTTGTGCCGTTCAAAGCGTTTAATATCTCGTTGGAAAGATCTTACCGAGTTCTAAAACTTGTCTTCAGGCTCTGGTTTCAGAATATCAAGGAATGATAACCTAATTACTAAAATACACTGTATTTACGCTAAAGGTGCTCTATTTTCGCTGAAAACACTAAATCATAGAGATAAGGCTAAGTATTTGTGACACTCATATCTTGCTGTGTGTTTATCCATTTGGAGCGTATTATATCTCGTTGGAAAGATAGATCGGGGATCTGAAGCTATTGTTCCAACTTCATTCACAATTCATTAATTAAAAGTTACAGATTAACCATATATTCACAAATGTTTCTGATTTCACTCCGAACTCGTGTAGAATGTGATGCGATCATATCATGCTCTATTTTGTGCCGTTGAAAGCGTTAAATATCTCGTTGGAAAGATCTTACCGAGTTCTAAAACTTCTCTACAGGCGCTGGTTTCAAAATATCAAGGAATGATTGCCTAATTACTAAAATACACTGTATTTACGCTATAAGTGCTCTATTTTCGCTGAAAACGCCTAATCGTAGAGATAAGGCTAAGTATTTGTGACACTCATATCTTGCTGTGTGTTTATCCGTTTGGAGCGTATTATATCTCATTGAAAAGATATATCGGAGCTCTAAAGCTATTGTTCAACCTTCATTTACAATGCATTAATTAAAAGTTAGAGATTAACCATATATTCACAAATGTTTCTGATTTCACTCCGAACTCGTGTAGAATTTGATGCGATCAAATCTTGCTCTATTTTGTGTCGTTGAAATTGTTTAATATCTCGTTGGAAAGATCTTACCGAGATCTAAAACTTGTTTTCAGGCGCTGGTTTCAGAATATCAAGGGATGATTGCCTAATTACTAAAGTACACTGTATTTTCGCTAAAAGTGCTCTATTTTCGCTGAAAACGCTAAATCATAGAGATAAGGCTAAGTATTTGTGACACTCATATCTTGCTGTGTGTTTATCCGTTTGCAGCGTATTATATCTCGTTGGAAAGATAGATCGGAGATCTAAAGATATTGTTCTAACTTCATTTACGATGCATTAATTAAAAGTTACAGATTAACCAGATATTCACAAATGTTTCTGAATTCACTCCGAACTCGTGTAGAATTTGATTCGATCATATCTTGCTCTATTTTTTGCCATTGAAAGCATTTAATATCTCGTTGGAAAGATCTTACCGAGTTCTAAAACATGTCTTTGGGCGCTGGTTTCAAAATATTAAGGGATGATTGCTCAATTACTAAAATAAACTTTATTTACGCTAACAGTGCTCTATTTCCACTGAAAAAGCTAAATCATAGAGATAAGGCTAAGTATTTGTGACACTCATATCTTGCTGTGTGTTTAACCGTTTGGAGCGTATTATATCTCGTTGGAAAGATAGATCGGAGCTAATAATAATAATAATAATAATAATAATAATAATAATAATAATTATAATTATAATAATAATAATAATAATAATAATAATAATAATAATAAGAATAATAATAATAATAGTAATAATAATAGTAATAATAATAGTAATAAAAATAGTAATGCACTGTATTTACGCTAAAAGTGCTCTATTTACGCTAAAAGTGCTCTATTTTCGCTGAAAATGCTAAATCATAGAGATAAGGCTAAGTATTCGTGACACTCATATCTTGCTGTGTGTTTATCCGTTTGGAGCGTATTATTTCTCGTTGGAAAGATAGATCGGAGCTCTAAAGCTATTGTTCCAACTTCATTTACAATGCATTAAATAAAAGTTACAGATTAACCATATATTCACAAATGTTTCTGATTTCACTCCGAACTCGTGTAGAATTTGATGCGATCACATCTTGCTCTTTGTTGTGCCATTGAAAGCGTTTAATATCTCGTTTGAAAGATCATACCGAGTTCTAAAACTTGTATTCAGGCGCTGGTTTCAAAAAATCAAGGGATTATTGCGTAATTACTAAAATACACTGTATTTACGCTAAAAGTGCTCTATTTTAGCTGAAAACGCTAAATCATAGAGATAAGGCTAAGTATTTGTGACACTCATATCCTGCTGTGTGTTTATCCGTTTGGGGCGTATTATATCTCGTTGGAAAGATATATCGGAGCTCTAAAGCTATTTTTCCAAGTTCATTTACAATGCATTAATTAAAAGTTACAAATTAACCATATATAAACAAATGTTTCTGATTTCACTCCGAACTCGTGTAGAATTTGATGCGATCATATCTTGCTCTATTTTGTGTCGTTGAAATTGTTTAATATCTCGTTGGAAAGATCATACCGAGTTCTAAAACTTGTTTTCAGGCGCTGGTTTCAGAATATCAAGGGATGATTGCCTAATTACTAAAATACACTGTATTTACGCTAAAAGTGCTCTTCGCTGAAAACGCTAAATCATAGAGATAAGGCTATGTATTTGTGACACTCATATCTTGCTGTGTGTTTATCCGTTTGGAGCGTATTATATCTCGTTGGAAAGATAGATCGGATTTCTAAAGCTATTGTTCTAACTTCATTTACAATGCATTAATTAAAAGTTACAGATTAACCAGATATTCACAAATGTTTCTGATTTCACTCCGAACTCGTGTAGAATTTGATGCGATCATATCTTGCTCTATTTTGTGCCATTGAAAGCATTTAATATCTCGTTGGAAAGATCTTACCGAGTTCTAAAACATGTCTTTGGGCGCTGGTTTCAAAATATCAAGGGATGATTGCCTAATTACTAAAATAAACTTTATTTACGCTAACAGTGCTCTATATTCGCTGAAAACGCTAAATCATAGAGATAAGGCTAAGTATTTGTGACACTCATATCTTGCTGTGTGTTTAACCGTTTGGAGCGTATTATATCTCGTTGGAAAGATAGATCGGAGCTAATAATAATAATAATAATAATAATAATAATAATAATAATAATAATAATAATAATAATAATAATAATTATTATTATTATTATTATTATTATTATTATTATAATAATGATAATAATAATAATAATAATAATAATAATAATTATAATAATAATAATAATTATTATTCTTATTATAATAATAATAATAATAATAATAATAATAATAATAAGAATAATAATAATAATAATAATAATAATAATATTAATAGTAATAATAGTAATAATAATAGTGATAAAAATAGTAATACACTGTATTTACGCTAAAAGTGCTCTATTTTCGCTGAAAACGCTAAATCATAGAGATAAGACTAAGTATTCGTAACACTCATATCTTGTTGTGCGTTTATCCGTTTGGGGCGTATTATATCTCGTTAGAAAGATAGATCGGAGCTCTAAAGCTATTGTTCCAACTTCATTTACAATGCATTAATTAAAAGTTACAGATTAACCATATATTCACAAATGTTTCTGATTTCACTCCGAACTCGTGTCGAATTTGATGCGATCATATCTTGCTCTATTTTGTGTCGTTGAAATTGTTTAATATCTCGTTGGAAAGATCTTACCGAGTTCTAAAACTTGTTTTCAAGCGCTGGTTTCAGAATATCAAGGGATGATTGCCTAATTACTAAAATACACTGTATTTACGCTAAAAGTGCTCTTCGCTGAAAACGCTAAATCATAGAGATATGGCTATGTATTTGTGACACTCATATCTTGCTGTGTGTTTATCCGTTTGGAGCGTATTATATCTCGTTGGAAAGATAGATCGGATTTCTAAAGCTATTGTTCTAACTTCATTTACAATGCATTAATTAAAAGTTACAGATTAACCAGATATTCACAAATGTTTCTGATTTCACTCCGAACTCGTGTAGAATTTGATGCGATCATATCTTGCTCTATTTGGTGCCATTAAAAGCATTTAATATCTCGTTGGAAAGATCTTACCGAGTTCTAAAACATGTCTTTGGGCGCTGGTTTCAAAATATCAAGGGATGATTGCCTAATTACTAAAATAAACTTTATTTACGCTAACAGTGCTCTATTTTCGCTGAAAACGCTAAATCATAGAGATAAGGCTAAGTATTTGTGACACTCATATCTTGCTGTGTGTTTAACCGTTTGGAGCGTATTATATCTCGTTGGAAAGATAGATCGGAGCTAATAATAATAATAATAATAATAATAATAATAATAATAATTATAATAAAAATTATAATAATAATAATTATTATTATTATTATAATAATAATAATAATAATAATAATCATAATAATAATAATAATAATAATAATAATCATAATAATAATAATAATAATAATAATAATAATACTAATACTAATAATAATAATAATAATAATAATAATAATAATAATAATAATAATAGTAATAATAATAATAATAATAATAATAATAAGAATAATAATAATAATAATAATAATAATAATATTAATAGTAATAATAGTAATAATAATAGTTATAATAATAGTGATAAAAATAGTAATATACTGTATTTACGCTAAAAGTGCTCTATTTTCGCTGAAAACGCTAAATCATAGAGATAAGACTAAGTATTCGTAACACTCATATCTTGTTGTGGGTTTATCCGTTTGGGGCGTATTATATCTCGTTGGAAAGATAGATCGGAGATCTAAAGCTATTGTTCCAACTTCATTTACAATGCATTAATTAAAAGTTACAGATTAACCATATATTCACAAATGTTTCTGATTTCATTCCGAACTCGTGTCGAATTTGATGCGATCATATCTTGCTCTATTTTTTGCCGTTGAAAGCGTTTAATATCTCGTTGGAAAGATCTTACCGAGTTCTAAAACATGTCGTGAGGTTCTGGTTTCAAAATATCAAGGGATGATTGCCTAATTACTAAAATACACTGTATTTACGCTAAAAGTGCTCTATTTTCGCTGAAAACGCTAAATCATAGAGATAAGCCTAAGTATTTGTGACACTCATATCTTGCTGTGTGTTTATCCGTTTGGAGCGTATTATATCTCGTTGGAAAGATAGATCGGAGCTCTAAAGCTATTTTCCAACTTCATTTACATTGGATTAATTAAAAGTTACATATTAACCATATACTCACAAATGTTTGTGATTTCACTCCGAACTCGTGTAGAATTTGATGCGATCATATCTTGCTCTATTTTGTGCCGTTGAAAGCGTTTAATATCTCGTTGGAAAGAACTTACCGAGTTCTAAAACTTGTCTACAGGCGCTGGTTTCAAAATAACAAGGGATGATTGCGTAATTACTAAAATACACTGTATTTACGCTAAAAGTGCTCTATTTTCGCTGAAAACGCTAAATCATAGAGATAAGGCTAAATATTTGTGACAATCATATCTTGCTGTGTGTTTATCCGTTTGGAGCGTATTATTACTCGTTGGAAAGATAGATCGGAGATCTAAAGCTATTGTTCCAACTTCATTTACAATGGATTAATTAAAAGTTACAGATTAACCATATATTCACAAATGTTTCTTATTTCACTCCGAACTCGTGTAGATTTGATGCGATCATATCTTGCTCTATTTTGTGCCGTTGAAAGCGTTTAATATCTCGTTGGAAAGATCTTACCATGTTCTAAAACTTGTCTTCAGGCGCTGGTTTCAATATATCAAGGGATGTTTGCCTAATTACTAAAATACACTGTATTTACGCTAAAAGTGCTCTATTTTCTCTGAAAACGCTAAATCATAGAGATAAGGCTAAGTATTTGTGACACTCATATCTTGCTGTATGTTTATCCTTCGTAGCGTATTATATCTTGTTGGAAGGATAGATCGGAGCTATAAATTTATTGTTCGAACTTCATTTACAATGCATTTGTTAAAAGTTACAGATTAACCATATATTCACAAATGTTTCTGATTTCACTCCGAACTCGTGTAAAATTAAATGCGATCATATATTGCTCTATTTTGTGCTGTTGAAAGCGTTTAATATATCGTCGGAAAGATCTTACCGAGTTCTAAAAATTGTCTTCAGGCTCTGGTTTCAATTTTTTGGGTGAACGGTAAGTATATTAATAACACACCCAAGAGAAGAGGGGGGGAAGAATGTACAAGTAAAAAGGGGGACAAAAATGCAAGGTTATCCAACAAGGATAACCTCTACCAAGCAGCAAACAACCCCCACGGCCAACACCCAAAAACAGGAGGGTGAGGCACCAAAACAACTAAAAGAACCTGCAGCTTACAAGGTCCAATCACAAAAAACGTGATGGTAAAAAAAAAACATCAAATGTGGACAAGTTCATAAGGGTAGAGCTTATACAACAGTTTATAAACAATATGCTGAATCTTAGCAAAAACATCATCTTCTTTGGGAACAAGACCATCAAAACAGGTAGCATTCCTAGTTCTCCAAATCCAATATATGGAAAAACAGAAAGCAATCCTAGCAGCTTTAGCTTTAACTCCCGCTCCTTTCCTTTTCCTCTTGATCCACTTCATGGCGCTATGTAAGGTCCCCATCTCCCTTGGGATATCCAGCCATGTCCTCACTTTATGCCAAACATTACCTGCAAACGAACAAGCAAAAAATAGGTGTGGTACCGTTTCCGGACCACCCTTACAAAAAGGGCAAATGTTAACCACATCCAACCTATGCAAGTTGTCAAAAGTGGCAAGCCGGTTACGGAAAGCCAACCACACAGTAAATGAGAACTTAGGGGGGATGTAGTTCTTCCAAATGAAAGACATCCACATATGAGTACCCCCCTTCATTCTAAGGAGATTATAGACTTTTGCCGAGGACAGCTTGCCATTATTTTGGCAACCATTAAGAAAAGTAACCGCGTCATGAGTACTAGCAAAATGACTCAAAATCTGATCACGAATCCGGGCAATCTTTTTGATCAGTTGGGAGTCTCTTTTATGAGGTGTAAACTCCCAAACACCTCTTCCATTCAGATAAACACCATGTATCCATCTAACCCACAAGTTATCTTTTTTAATATGTATATCCAAAAGGGTCTTAGCTAAAAGAGCCGAGTTCCAAACATGGGTGTCATGTATACCAAGCCCACCTTCCTCTTTAGGAAGGCAAATATCAGCCCACGCCACCCTAGCATATTTGCAACCCCAAAGGAAAATAAGGCAAATAGAAGTGATTCTGTCCAAGACAGCCTTAGGGATAGGGAGTGCTTGTAGCCAGAACGAGTGAACACCCTGAATAACAGATTTAATGAGCTCAACTCTCCCAGCATAGGAAAGAGACTTGGTGTTCCAAGCAGTAATAAAGTTAGTAATAGACTCCAAAAGTGGAGAATATTGTGCCACCGCAATCTTAAGCGGCGCTAAGGGGTTGCCCAGATATCTAACAGGGAAACTCCCCTCTTTGAAATCAATTAAGTCAAGGATATGTGTAAGGTCATGATCAGCAAGACCACCAAGGAAAATGTTAGACTTATCAAAATTAACTTTGAGTCCAGAAACAGTCCCAAACTCCTCAAGTGCATCAATGAGAACTTTAATAGAGGGGTAATCCCCTCTAGAAAAGAGCATGAGATCATCAGCATAAGCAACATGGGAAATATTAAGTTTACCACACTTAGGGTGGAACTTAAACGAAGAGACTTTGGTTCTCATATGAAGGAGCCTAGAGAAATATTCAAGGCAAACAACAAAGAGGAGGGGTGACATAGGGTCACCTTGCCGAAGCCCCCTTTTTCCTTTGATGTGACCATGAAGTATCCCATTAATGGAAATAGAATAGGAAGAAGTTGAGACACATTCCATAATCCACATAACAAATTTTGAAGGAAAGCCAATGGTAAGCAAGACACTCTTAAGGAAATCCCAAGAGATAGTGTCATAAGCTTTCCTAAGATCAACTTTGATCATAGATCTAGGAGACATACGCTTCCTAGTATAGCCTTTGACAAGCTCTTGAGCAATGAAAACATTATCAAGCATAAGTCTCCCATCAATAAAGGCCCCTTGAGAGGGATCAATAAGCTCAGGTAAACAAGGAATCATCCTAGAAGCAATGATTTTAGTAATAACCTTGTAGATGACATTAGTGCACGAGATAGGTCTGAAATCAGCCGCACTTGGGTCATGGGAGGTTTTAGGAATAAGGGCAACAACCGTGTGGTTGGTTTGCTTCAGCAGTTTTCCAGAATTAAAGAAGCCCCTCACGGCCAAAATGACATCATGGCCCACAATGTCCCAATTGTGCTTAAAGAAAGCAGAAGTATAGCCATCCGGGCCAGGAGATTTATTATCCCCTATATCAAAAAGGGCATTTTTGATCTCAATGTCAGTGATCGGAGCTATGATATCAGTAGCTTTGGAGCTATCAAGACATTTACCAGAAAGGATAATATCAGGATCAATCTCCACATTATGTTCAGAAGAGCCAAAAAGATCCGTATAAAATCTAACAAATTCACAAGCAACTTGGTCTAAAGAAGTGGTGTGATTGCCATTTGCTAACTTAATAGACGTAATGGAGTTCTTAACCACATTCTTTCTAACAATGGAGTGGAAGTATTTTGTACCACGGTCACTTTGGAATAAATGGTTAGCTTTAGCCTTTTGCCTAAAGAAATCCTCTTCGGCTTTCTTTAAGTAAAGAGCATTCTTCTTAGCCAAATCAACTTCCTTTTTGATCTCTTCATCAAGAGGAGAAAGAAGTAAAAGAGCATGAACCCTTTAATATTCAGTTTTGGCCGCCTTGGCCTTCTCAGAAATATGCCCAAAGGCATTAAAATTAAGTTCTTTTAAAGGACCTTTTAATCTTTTAAGCTTGCGGGCAAGCCTAAATTGAGGAGTGCCATGCATGTCTTGGAACCAATGATTAGCCAAAATATTAGCAAAAGCTTCATGCTTAAGCCACATATTGAAGAACTTGAAAGGTCTAGAGCCCACACGCAAATTATGTCCAATTGTAACCAAGGAGGCACAATGATCACAATCAACTTCCATATCAAAGAAATGGGTGTTACAAGCAATATTGTTAGCAGCCCAAAGAGAGTTCATAAGAACTCTATCAAGTTTGGCCCAAAGCGAGCCTCTATTCCAAGTAAGGAATTCCCCGGTGGAAGGGGTATCCTCAAGATTAGCTTGGATCTTGAAATTATTAAGATATTGGATATAGTAGGCCGAGGGTGGAGTAGGTCCAATCCTCTCAATAGGGCTGCCCACGCAATTAAAGTCACCCAACACAAGCCAAGGAACATAAATATTAGGTTCAAAAGAAGCAATATGTTCAAAAAGATTCCTTCTATCCACCACCGTATAAAGGGCATAGATAAAAGTCACAAAATAAGTATTGTGAGTAGTCAAACATTTGATACTACAATGAATATGTTGCTTATCAATCTCCAAAGTAGTAAGCTCCACAAAGTTGGGATTCCACATAAGAGCCATTCTACCACCCTCAATTTTGTCAAAGTTCGTAATAGAGTGCCAATTAGGCAATCTATTGGACAAGAACTTGTCGAAATTAGGGATAGTAAGTTTGGTTTCAAGGAGGCAGCAGATCTGTACATTATTAGTACGCAAAAAGGAGATAACGGTATTATGTTTTGAGGCCTTGTTAAGGCCTCTAATATTCCAAGAAGACACTAACATAAAAACAATGCTAGTTTTTCCTTCTCTCCCCCTCTTTAGTGCCTTTCACCAACAACTTCTTTTGAATCGGCCTAGGTTTAGGCCTAGGCTTGTATCTCTCCATAAATAGGAAATAGACACGCTCCATAAAAAGAGGGGATACAAAGTACTCCCCTTCCAAACAATGCAACCCGGGTAAGGATTCAAGGCATTCCAATGTGAAAGTAATGCCCATGTTCATGCTATTAGTAGTAGGCACCAAGTAGTTGTCAAGTCTCACTATATCTCCCTTAACATCACCAAGATGTTTAAGGTAGATATCTGGGTCTTCATCCTTGTGAAGGTCAACTTTAACAATAGCATCATCAAGGTATGCCTCACGTATGTCATGGACCAACCGGATGGTATTGGGAGAATGTCTTCTAGGATCTTTTAGCTTAAAGGAGTTTCCTTGTAAGCACCCTTCTTCATAATAATGGTTAAGATAGTGCCTATACACACCTTTCATAAAGGTAGAAGAGTAAATATTGTCATCCTTAAAAGGCTTGACACCCGGCAGCCCTTCCAAACAAGTTTTAGTAAAGCATAGGCCGGGAGTATCCTCCCCAACCATACGGAGGTTCTCATTCAATTTTATAGTAGGCTCATCAACCTCACTTTGAAGTTTAACCTTAATAATGGGGGAAGGGAGTTCCTCGGGTAACATATCAATCACAACCTCATCATTGAAGGTGTGTAGGAGAGTGGTTTTAACCACACGGACAGTTTGGTGTGTAGAGGCAGCAGCACTACCTCCAACATCAGTTGGAGTATCATCAATAATATTATCCTCATCTTCAACCGTGTACCTTTTAGATCTTTTCCTAAGTCTATTCACCCTAAAAAAGGGGTGATCAACTTTTTTGGCCAAATTGGCCTCCTCTTGGTGCTTTCCCGAGAAATCAGAAACATTTGTGAATATACGGTTAATCTGTAACTTTTAATTAATGCATTGTAAATGAAGTTGGAACAATAGCTTTAGAGCTCCGATCTATCTTTCCAACGAGATATAATACTCTCCAAACGGATAAACACTCAGCAAGATATGAGTGTCACAAATACTTAGCCTTATCTCTATGATTTAGCGTTTTCAGGGAAAATAGAGCACTTTCAGCGTAAATACAGTGTATTTTAGTAATTAGGCAAACATCCCTTGAAATTTTGAAACCAGCGACAGAAGACAAGTTTTAGAACTCGGTAAGATCTTTCCAACGAGATAGTAAACGCTTTAAACGGCACAAAATAGAGCAAGATATGATCGCATCAAATTCTATACGAGTTTGGAGTGAAATCAGAAACATTTGTGAATATATGGTTAATCTGTAACTTTTAATTAATGCATTGTAAATGAAGTTGGAACAAAAGCTTTAGAGATCCGTTCTATCTTTCCAACGAGATATTATACGCTGCAAACGGATAAACACACAGCAAGATATAAGTGTCACAAATACTTGGCCTTATCTCTACGATTTCGCGTTTTCAACTAAAATAGAGCACTTTTAGCGTCACAAAAGTGTATTTTAGTAATTAGGCAATAAACCCTTGATATTTTGAAACCAGCGCCTGAAGAAAAGTTTTAGAACTCGGTAAGATCATTCCAACGAGATATTAAACGCTTTCAACGGCACAAAATAGAGCAAGATATGATCGCATCAAATTCTACACGAGTTCGGAGTGAAATCAGAAACATTTGTGAATATATGGTTAATCTGTAACTTTTAATTAAGGAATTGCAAAAGAAGTTGGAAAAATAGCTTTAGAGCTCCGATGTATCTTTCCAACGATATATAATACGCTACAAACGGATAAACACACAGCAAGATATGAGTGTCACAAATACTTAGCCTTATCTCTATTATTTCTCGTTTTCAGCGAAAATAGAGCACTTTTAGCGTAAATACATTGTATTTTAGAAATTAGGCAATCATCCCTTGATATTCTGAAACCAGAGCCTGAAGACAAGTTTTAGAACTCGGTATGATCTTTTCAACGAGATATTAAACGCTTTGAACTTCACAAAATAGAACATGATATGATCGCATCAAATTCTACACGAGTTCGGAGTGAAATCAGAAACATTTGTGAATATATGGTTATTATGTAACTTTTAATTAATGCATTGCAAATGAAGTTGGAACAATAGCTTTAGAGCTCCGATCTATCTTTCCAACGAGATAAAATACGCTCCAAACGGATAAACACACAGCAAGATATGAGTGTCACAAATACTTAGCCTTATCTCTATGATTTAACGTTTTCAGCGAAAATAGAGCACTTTTAGCGTAAATACAGTGTATTTTAGTAATTAGGCAATCATCCCTTGATATTCTGAAACCAGAGCCCGAAGACAAGTTTTAGAACTCGGTAAGATCTTTCCAACGAGATATTAAACGCTTTGAACGGCACAAAATAGAACATGATATGATCGCATCAAATTCTACACGAGTTCGGAGTGAAATCAGAAACATTTGTGAATATATGGTTAATATGTAACTTTTAATTAATGCATTGCAAATGAAGTTGGAACAATAGCTTTAGAGCTCCGGTGTATCTTTCCAACGATATATAATACGCTCCAAACGGATAAACACACAGCAAGATATGAGTGTCACAAATACTTAGCCTTATCTCTATGATTTCGCGTTTTCAGCGAAAATAGAGCACTTTTAGCTTAAATACATTGTATTTTAGTAATTAGGCAATCATCCCTTGATATTCTGAAACCGGAGCCAGAAGACAAGTTTTAGAACTCGGTAAGATCTTTCCAACGAGATATTAAACGCTTTCAACGGCACAAAATAGAACATGATATGATCGCATCAAATTCTACACGAGTTCGGAGTGAAATCAGAAACATTTGTGAATATATGGTTAATATGTAACTTTTAATTAATGCATTGCAAATGAAGTTGGAACAATAGCTTTAGAGCTCCAATCTATCTTTCCAACTAGATATAATACGCTCCAAACGGATAAACACACAACAAGATATGAGTGTCACAAATACTTAGCCTTATCTCTATGATTTAGCGTTTTCAGGGAAAATAGAGCACTTTTAGCGTAAATACAGTGTATTTTAGTAATTAGGCAAACATCCCTTGAAATTTTGAAACCCGAGACAGAAGACATGTTTTAGAACTCGGTAAGATCTTTCCAACGAGATAGTAAACGCTTTAAAAAGCACAAAATAGAGCAAGATATGATCGCATCAAATTCTACACGAGTTCGGAGTGAAATCAGAAACATTTGTGAATATATGGTTAATCTGTAACTTTTAAATAATGCATTGTAAATGAAGTTGAAACAATAGCTTTAGATATCCGATCTATCTTTCCAACGAGATATAATATGATCCAAACGGATAAACACACAGCAAGATATGAGTGACACAAATACTTAGCCTTATCCCTCTTATTTAGCGTTTTCAGAGAAAATAGAGCACTTTTAGCGTAAATACAGTGAATTTTAGTAATTAGGCAATCATCCCTTGATATTTTGAAAGCGGCGCCTGAAGATAAGTTCTAGAACTCGGTAAGATCTTTCCAACGAGATATTAAACGCTTTCAGAGGCACAAAATAGAGCAAGATATGATCGCATCAAATTCTAGACGAGTTCGGAGTGAAATCAGAAACATTTGTGAATATATGGTTAATCTGTAACTTTTAATTAATTCATTGTAAATGAAGTTTAAACATTAGATTTAGAGCTCCGATCTATCTTTCCAACTAGATATAATACGATCCAAACGGATAAACACACAGCAAGATATGAGTGTCACAAATACTTAGCCTTATCTCTATGATTTAGCGTTTTCAGCAAAAATAGAGCACTTTTAGCGTAAATACAGTGTACTTTAGTAATCAGGCAATCATCCCTTGATATTTTGAAACCAGCTTCTGAAGACAAGTTTTAGAACTCGGTAAGATCTTTCCAACGAGATATTAAACGCTTTAAACAGCACAAAATTGTGCAAGATATGATCGCATCAAATTCTACACGAGTTCGGAGTGAAATCAGAAACATTTGTGAATATATGGTTAATCTGTAACTTTTAATTAATGCATTGTAAATGAAGGTTGAACAATATCCTTAGAGATACGATCTATCTTCCCAACGAGATATAATACGCTCCAAATGGATAAACACACAGCATGATATAAGTGTCCCAAATACTTGGCCGTATCTCTATGATTTAGCGTTTTCAGAGAAAATAGAGCACTTTAAGTGTAAATACGGTGTAATTTAGTAATTAGGCAATCAGCCCTTGATATTTTGAAACCAAGGACGGATGACAATTTTTAGAAATTGGTAAGATCTTTCCAAAGATACTAAACGATTTTAAAGGCAAAAAATAGAACAAAATATGATCGCATCAAATTCTACACGAGTTCGGAGTGAAATCAGAAACTTTTGTGAATATATGGTTAATCTGTAACTTTTAAATAATGCATTGTAAATGAAATTGGAACAATATCTTTAGAGCTCCGATATATCTTTCCAACGTGAAATAATACGCTCCAAACGGATAAACACACAGCAAGATATGAGTGTCACAAATACTTAGCCTTATCTCTATGGATCAGCGTTTTCAACGAAAATAGAGAACTTTTAGCGTAAATACAGTGTATTTTAGTAATTAGGAAATAATCCCCTAATATTTTGAAACCAGCGCCTGAAGAGAAGTTTTAGAACTCGGAAAGATCTTTCCAACGAGATATTAAAGGATTTCAACGGCACAAATTAGAGCAAGATATGATCGTATAAAATTCTACACGACTTCGGAGTGAAATCAGAAACATTTGTGAATATATGGTTAATCTGTAACTTTAGAGCTCCGATCTATCTTTCCAACAAGATATAATACGCTCCAAACGGATAACCACACAGCAAGATATGAGTGTCACAAATACTTAGCCTTATCTCTATGATTTAGCGTTTTCAGAGAAAATAGAGCACTTTTAACGTAAATGCAGTGTATTTTATTAGTAGGCAATCATCCCTTGATATATTGAAACCAGTGCCTGAAGAAACGTTTTCGAACTCGGTAAGATCTTTCCAACGAGATATTAAATGCTTTCAACGGCACGAAATAGAGCAAGATATGATTGCATCAAATTCTACACGAGTTCGGAGTGAAATCAGAAACATTTGTGAATATATGGTTAATATGTAACTTTTAATTAATGCATTGTAAATGAAGTTGGAAAAATAAATTTAGAGCTCCGATCTATCCTTCCAACTAGATATAATACGCTCCAAACGGATAAACACACAGCAAGATATGAGTGTCACAAATACTTAGCCTTATCTCTATGATTTAGCGTTTTCAGCGAAAATAGAGCACTTTTATCGTAAATACAGTGTATTTTAGTAATTAGGCAATCATCCCTTGATATTTTGAACCCAGCTCCTGACGACAAGTTTTACAACTCGTTATGATCTTTCAAACAAGATATTAAACGCTTTAAACGGCAAAAAATAGAGCAAGATATGATCGCATTAAATTCTACACGAGTTCGGAGTGAAATCAGAAACATTTGTGAATATATGGTTAATATGTAACTTTTAATTAATGCATTGCAAATGAAGTTGGAAGAATAGCTTTAGAGCTCCGATCTGTCTTTCCAACGAGATATAATACGCTCCAAACGGATAAACACACAGCAAGATATGAGTGTCACAAATACTTAGCCTTATCTCTCTGATTTAGCGTTTTCAGCAAAAATAGAGCACTTTTAGCGTAAATACAGTGTATTTTAGTAATTTGGAAATCATCCCTTGATATTCTGAAACCAGATCCTGAAGACAAGTTTTAGAACTCGGTAAGATCTTTCCAACGAGATATTAAACGCTTTCAACGGCAAAAAGTAGAGCATGATATGATCGCATCAAATTCTACACGAGTTCGGAGTGAAATCAGAAACATTTGTGAATATATGGTCAATATGTAACTTTTAATTAATGCATTGCAAATGAAGTTGGAAGAATAGCTTTAGATCTCCGATCTGTCTTTCCAACGAGATATAATACGCTCCAAACGGATAAACACACAGCAAGATATGAGTGTCACAAATACTTAGCCTTATCTCTTTGATTTAGCGTTTTTAGCAAAAATAGAGCCCTTTTAGCGTAAATACAGTGTATTTTAGTAATTAGGCAATCATCCCTTGATATTCTGAAACCAGCGCCTGAAGACAAGTTTTACAACTTGGTAAGATCTTTCCAACGAGATATTAAACACTTTCAATGGCACAAAATAAAGCAAGATATGATCGCATCAAATTCTACACGAGTTCGGAGTGAAATCAGAAACATTTGTTTATATATGGTTAATCTGTAACTTTTAATTAATGCATTGTAAATGAAGTTGGAATAATAGGTTTAGAGCTCCGATCTATATTTCCAACGAGATATAATACGCCCCAAACGGATAAACACACAGCAGGATATGAGTGTCACAAATACTTAGCCTTATCTCTATGATTTAGCGTTTTCAGCGAAAATAGGTCACTTTTAGCGTAAATACAGTGTATTTTAGTACTTAGGCAATCATCCCTTGATATTTTAAAACCAGCGCCTGAAGACAAGTTTTAGAACTAGGTAAGATCTTTGCAACGACATATTAGACGTTTTCAACGGCACAAAATAGAGCAAGATATGATCGCATCAAATTCTACACGAGTTTGGAGTGAAATCAGAAACATTTGTGAATATATGGTTAATCTGTAACTTTTAATTAATGCATTGTAAATGAAGTTGGAACAATAGATTTAGAGTTCCGATCTATCTTTCCAACGAGATATAATACGCTCCAAACTGATAAACACTCAGCAAGATATGAGTGTTACAAATACTTAGCCTTATCTCTATGATTTAGCGTTTTCAGCGAAAATAGAGCACTTTTAGCGTAAGTACAGTGTATTTTAGTAATTAGGCAATGATCCCTTGATATTTTGAAAACCGATCCTGAAGAAAAGTTTTAGAACTCGGTAAGAGCTTTCCAACGAGATATTAAACGCTTTCAACGGCACAAAATAGAGACAGATATGATCGCATCAAATTCTACACGAGATCGGAGTGAAATCAGAAACATTTGTGAATATATGGTTAATCTGTAAATTTTAATTAATGCATTGTAAATGAAGTTGGAACAATAGCTTTAGAGCTCCGATCTATCTTTCCAACGAGATATATCACGCTCCAAACGGATAAACACAGAGCAAGATATGAGTGTCACAAATACTTAGCCTTATCTCTATGATTTAGCGTTTTCAGCGAAAATAGATCACTTTTTGCGTAAATACAGTGTATTTTAGTAATTAGGCAATCATCCCTTGATATTTTAAAACCAGCGCCTGAAGACAAGTTTTAGAACTAGGTAAGATCTTTCCAACGAAATATTAGACGTTTTCAACGGCACAAAATAGAGCAAGATATGATCACATCAAATTCTACACGAGCTCGGAGTGAAATCAGAAACATTTGTGAATATATGGTTAATCTGTAACTTTTAATTAATGCATTGTAAATGAAGTTTGAACAATAGCTTTAAAGCTCAGATCTATCTTTCCAACTAGATATAATACGATCCAAACGGAAAAACACACAGCAAGATATGAGTGTCACAAATACATAGCCTTATCTCTATGATTTAGCGTTTTCAGAGAAAATAGAGCACTTTTAGCGTAAATACAGTGTATTTTAGTAATTGGGCAATCATCCCTTGATATTTTGAAACCAGCGCCTGAAGACAAGTTTTAGAAAATGGTAAGATCTTTCCAACGAGATATTAAACGCTTTCAATGGCACAAAATAGAGCAAGATATGATCGCATCAAATCTACACGAGTTCGGAGTGAAATCAGAAACAGTTGTGAATATATGGTTAATCTGTAACTTTTAATTAATGCATTGTAAATGAAGTTGGAACAATAGCTTTAGACCTCCGATCTATCTTTTCAACGAGATATAATACGCTCCAAACGGATAAACACACAGCAAGATATGAGTGTCACAAATACTTAGCCTTATCTCTATGATTTAGCGTTTTCAGCGAAAATAGAGCACTTTTAGCGTAAATACAGTGTATTTTAGTAATTAGGCAATCATCCCTTGATATTCTGAAACCAGCGCCTGAAAACAAGTTTTAGATCTCGGTAAGATCTTTCCAACGAGATA
Organism: Cuscuta europaea; assembly: GCA_945859875.1. NCBI lineage: Eukaryota > Viridiplantae > Streptophyta > Magnoliopsida > Solanales > Convolvulaceae > Cuscuta > Cuscuta europaea. The sequence goes on along the minus strand of CAMAPE010000013.1, from coordinate 19,947,652 downwards.
TTAAACACTTTCAACGACACAAAATAGAGCAAGATATGATCGCATCAAATTCTACACGAGTTCGGAGTGAAATCAGAAACATTTGTTTATATATGGTTAATTTGTAACTTTTAATTAATGCATTGTAAATGAAGTTGGAACAATAGCTTTAGAGCTCCGATCTATCTTTCCAACGAGATATAATACGCCCAAAACGGATAAACACACAGCAGGATATGAGTGTCACAAATACTTAGCCTTATCTCTATGATTTAGCGTTTTCAGCGAAAATAGAGCACTTTTAGCGTAAATACAGTGTATTTTAGTAATTAGGCAATCATCCCTTGATATTTTGAAACCAGCGCCTGAAGACAAGTTTTAGAACTCGGTAAGATCTTTCGAACGAGATATTAAACGCGTTCAACGGCACAAAATAGAGCAAGATATGATTGCATCAAATTCTACACGAGTTCGGAGTGAAATCAGAAACATTTGTACATATATGGTGGAGTGCCCATGGGATTACTTGTGGAGCCCATTTTTTTGAAATGGAATGTGATTTTGACCATGTGGCTGCCCTACTATGTTTTGGAAACACAACCAAGAATGGTTCTAAACCGTTTACGTTCTTTAACATGTGGTTGAAACATGACAGTTTTGGTGGAATTTTAGAGGACGTTTGGAATAGGAATGTTGGGGGTACGGCTCAATTTCGATTAGCACGTAAACTCAAACTCCTAAAACAGCCCCTAAAACAACTAAATACAAATGAATTCAGCCACATCTCGGCAAGAGCAAAGGAATCTAAAAAGGAGTATCAAAGAGTTTATCAATTAGCTCTTTTAGACCCCTTTGATGATGCTCTAAAGGAGAATTTAAATGTGGCAAAGAAAAGAGCTTTATTTCTCAAAGAGGCCGAGGAAGCCTATCTCAAACAAAAGGCCAAGGCTATTCACATTTGGCAATCGGATAGATGTACAAAGTACTTCCACTCAATTGTTAAAAAGAGGCAAGCTAAAAATGCAATTGCATCTATTCGGTTACAAGATGGATCTCTCACCCAATCCATGGACCAGGTTGCAAAGGAGTTTATTATATTTTTCAAAAATTTTTTTGGCACGGAGGTACCTTCTTTTGACTTTGATACAAACATTATGGCTTCGGGTAAAACCATTGACCAATCTGATTTTGACAACCTGATTAGACCTGTGTCTGATTTGGAAATCAAAGAAGCTCTATTTGATATTTGTAATGAAAAAGCCCCGGGACCGGATGGATACTCATCAGCCTTTTTCAAATCCAATTGGGGAAAGGTTGGTGAGGATGTATGTGCTGCCGTTAAGGAGTTCTTTGAGAGTGGGAATATGCTTAAACAGGTTAACCACACCATTGTAGCCCTTATTCCTAAAACATCTCATTCTCCTTTGGTTTCTAATTTTAGACCCATTTCATGTACAAATGTGACCTATAAGATCATCACCAAGATTTTAGCATCTAGACTTGGCCCTTGTCTTTCTAGTGTAGTTGACCCATCACAAGGTGCTTTTGTGGATGGTAGACAAATGACTGATAATATCTTCCTTGCTCAAGAATTGGTGAGGGGATACACTAGAAAGAGGGTCTCTCCAAGATGTATGATTAAGGTTGATATTAGGAAAGCATATGATACTATTTCTTGGACTTTCTTGGATAAGGTTTTAAAAGGAATTGGGCTGCCCAACATATTTGTTAATTGGATCATGGAGTGTGTGACTACCTCTTCCTTTTCAATATCCATAAATGGAAACTTACATGGTTGGTTTGAAGGAAAAAGAGGTTTAAGACAAGGAGACCCAATGTCTCCCATGCTATTTGTGTTGTGTTTGGAATACTTGTCTAGGATGTTAGCTATTAGGACCTCAAATCCTAATTTTAACTATCATCCCTTATGCTCCAAACTAAAGATCTCACACGTAGCCTATGCCGATGACTTAATGCTATTTTCAAAAGGGGAGCCCAAGTCTATCAAGATTCTAGTTGATGCTTTAAATGAATTTGGAAGGGTCTTGGGTTTACTAGTGAATCAAGACAAATCTAATATTTTTGTGGGGGGAAACATTGCACAAAAACTGCCATCTATATTACAATTGGTAGACTTTCAACAAGGATCCTTTCCGGTAAGATATCTTGGCATTCCATTGGCTCCTCTAAAGATCTCTGTTGCCCAATTCTCTCCTTTGATTGATACGGTCACAGACTATTTTAATGCATGGAATACAAAGTCCTTATCTTATGCTGGGAAAGTTGAGTTGATTAAGTCGGTTGTCCAAGGGGTGCAGTCATTTTGGCTAGGCATATTTCCTGTTCCCAAAACCATTTTGGACAGAATTGTGAGTTTATGTAGAATATTTTTGTGGGGGGGTAAACATGCAAAAGTGGCATGGGAAGATGTATGTTTACCAAAAGAAGAAGGGGGGCTAGGAATTAGGGATACAAAGGTTTGGAATAATGCTTTATTGTCTCGTACACTGTGGAATATACATGAAAAACAGGATACTCTTTGGGTAAGATGGGTAAATGGAGTTTATCTTCATGGGAGAGATGTGTGGACTTTTGTTCCACACAATAGGGACTCTCAATTGATGAAGAGAATTGCATTGATCCGAGACTCCATGGTATCTAAATACCCTTCTATACCCGAGACCATTATCAACCTTGGAAAGATGGCTCACAATGGTAAGCTTTCCTCTTCAAAGGTATATGACCTCCTTAGGATGAAAGGGACTACCCATGCATGGATGTCTTTCATTTGGAAAGCCTATATCCCACCCAAGTTTTCTTTTATTATGTGGCTTGCCTATCTCAATAGGCTACCTACATATGATAATATGGTTTACCTTGATATTGTTAATGTCTGTCCGTTTTGTAAGGGTGGTCTGGAGACGGTACCACACCTATTTTTTGAATGCATTTGTACAGGGCAGATTTGGGAGAGAATCAAAGGATGGCTCGGAATCTCTAGGCAAATGTCTTCGTTGAGGAGTGCGGTGAAATGGATTTCAAGAGATTGCAACGGAGCGCATATTAGAGCAAAGGCTACAAGGATAGCATTCAGCTATACAATCTATTGGATATGGAGGACTAGGAATGCGATTCATTTTGATGGATCATCGCTAAAGTTGGATGATACTATTGCACATATCAAGTATATGGTGTACAAAGTGCTATTCTCGCTATATCCGTATCATATGATACCGTTTTGAATTATAAACTAACCTATTTTTGTCATGAGTTGATGGCTATTATTTTGCTAGATGATAGTAGTTAGAAGATAAGCTCTACAGCTTTTGAAGTTATAGGGTATCCATGCTTGGATATGCCTCAAATTTTGCTCATATGATGTACATAAACTTGGTTACTATCTATATATTTACATTTCCCCAAAAAAATTGAAACCAGCGCCTGAAGATAAGTTTTAGAACTCGGTAAGATGTTTCCAACGAGATATTAAATGATTTCAACGGCACAAAATAGAGCAGGATATGATCGCATCAAATTATACACGAGGTCACAGTGAAATAAAAAACATTTGTGAATATATTGTTAATCTGTAACTTTTATTTAATACATTATAAATGAAGTTGGAACAATAGCTTTAGATCTCGATCTATCTTTCCAACGAGATATAATACGCTCCAGACGGATAAACACACAGCAAAATATGAGTGTCACAAATACTTAGCCTTATCTCTATGATTTAGCGTTTTCAGCGAAAATAGAGCACTTTTAGCGTAAATACAGTGTATTTTAGTAATTAGGCAATCATCCCTTGATATTTTGAAACCAGCGCCTGAAGACAAGTTTTAGAACTCGGTAAGATCTTTCCAACGAGATATTAAACGTTTTCAACGGCACAAAATAGAGCAAGATATGATAGCATCAAATTCTACACGAGTTTAGAGTGAAATCAGAAACATTTGTAATAATAATAATAATAATAATAATAATAATAATAATAATAATAATAATAATAATAATAATAATAATAATAATAATAATAATAATAATAATAATAATAATAATAATAATAAAATAACAATAATAACAATAATATTAATAATAATACTAATAATAATAATAGTAATAATATTAGTAATAATAATAATAGTAATAATATTAGTAATGATAATAATAGTAATAGTAATAATAGTAATAATAATAATAGTAATAATAATAATAATAGTAATAATAATAATAGTAATAATAATAGTAATAGCAATAATAATAATAATAACAATAATAATAATAACAATAATAATAATATTAATTATAATAATAATAATAATAATAATAATAATAATAAAAATAATAATAACAATAATAATAATAATAATAATAATAATCATGATGATGATAATAATAATGATAATGATAATAATGATAATAATAATAATGATGATGACAATAATAACAATGATAATAATAACAATGATAATAATAACAATGATAATAATAACAATGATAATTATAATAATAATAATGATAATAATAATAATGATGATAATAATAATATTAATAATAATAATAATAATAACAATAATAGTAATAATAATAATAGTAATAATATTAGTAATAATAATAATAGTAATAATAATAATGGTAATGATAATAATAGTAATAGTAATAATAGTAATAATAATAATAGTAATAATAATAATAATAGTAATAATAATAATAGTAATAGCAATAATAATAATAATAATAATAATAACAATAATAATAATAACAACAATAATAATGTTAATTATAATAATAATAATAATAACAAATAATAACAATAAAAATAATAATAACAACAATAATAATAATAATAATAATAATAATAATAATGATGATGATGATGATGATGATAATAATAATGATAATAATAATAACGATAATAATAATAATGATGATGATGATGATAATAATAATGATAATAATAATAATAATAATAATAATAATAATAATAATAATAACAATAACAATAACAATAACAATAATAATAATAATAATAATAATAATAATAATAATATTAATAATAATAATAATAATAATAATAATAATAATAATAACAATAATATCCCTTGATATTTTGAAACCAGCGCCTGACGTCAAGTTTTAGAACTCGGTAAGATCTTTCCAACGAGATATTAAACGCTTTCAACGGCACAAAATAGAGCAAGATATGATCGCATCAAATTCTACACGAGTTCCGAGTGAAATCAGAAACATTGGTGAATATATGGTTAATCTATAACTTTTAATTAATGCATTGTAAATGAAGTTGGAACAATAGTTTTAGAGCTCCGATCTATCGTTCCAACGACATATATTACGCTCCAAACGGATAAACACACAACAAGATATGAGTGTGACAAATACTTAGCCTTATCTCTATGATTTAGCGTTTTCAGCGAAAGTAAGGCACTTTTAGCGTAAATAAAGTGTATTTTAGTAATTAGGCAAACATCCCTTGATATTTTGAAACCAGCGCCTGAAGACAAGTTTTAGAACTCGGTAAGATGTTTCCAACGAGATATTAAATGCTTTAAACGGCACAAAATAGAGCAGGATATGATCGCATCAAATTATACACGAGGTCGCAGTGAAATAAAAAACATTTGTGAAAATATGGTTAATCTGTAAGTTTTATTTAATACATTATAAATGAAGTTGGAACAATAGGTTTAGATCCCGATCTATCTTTCCAACGAGATATAATACGCTCCAAATGGATAAACACACAACAGGATATGAGTGTCACAAATACTTAGCCTTATCTCTATGATTTAGCGTTTTCAGCGAAAATAGAGCACTTTTAGCGAAAATACAGTGTACTTTAGTAATTAGGCAATCATCCCTTGATATTTTGAAACCAGCGCCTGAAGACAAGTTTTAGAACTCGGTAAGATCTTTCCAACGAGATATTAAATGCTTTCAACGGCACAAAATAGAGCAAGATATGATCGCATCAAATTCTACACGAGTTCGGAGTGAAATCAGAAACATTTGTGAATATATGGTTAATCTGTAACTTTTAATTAATGTTATGTAAATGAAGTTGGAACAATAGCTTTAGAGTTCCTATCTATCTTTCCAACGAGATATAATACGCCCCAAACGGATAAACACACAGCAGGATATGAGTGTCACAAATACTTAGCGTTATCTCTATGATTTAGCGTTTTCAGCTAAAATAGAGCACTTTTAGCGTAAATACAGTGTATTTTAGTATTTGGGCAATACTCCCTTGATATTTTGAAACCAGCGCCTGAAGACAAGTTTTAGAACTCGGTATGATATTTCCAACGAGATATTAAACGCTTTCAACGGCACAAATTAGAGCAAGATATGATCGCATCAAATTCTACACGAGTTCGGAGTGAAATCAGAAACATTTGTGAATATATGGTTAATATGTGAATTTTAACTAATGCATTGTAAATGAAGTTAGAACAATAGATTTAGAGCTCCGATCTATCTTTCTAACGAGATATAATACGCTCCAAACGGATAAACACACAGCAAGATATGAGTGTCACAAATACTTTGCCTTATCTCTATGATTTAGCGTTTTCAGCGAAAATAGAGCACTTTTAGCGTAAATACAGTGTATTTTAGTAATTAGGCAATAATCCCTTGATATGATGAAACAAAAGCCTGAAGACAAGTTTTAGAAATCGGTAAGATCTTTCCAACGAGATATTAAACGCTTTCAACGGCACAAAATAGAGCATGATATGATCGCATCACATTGTACACGAGTTCGGAGTGAAATCAGAAACATTTGGGAATATATGGTTAATCTGTAACTTTTAATTAATGAATTGTAAATGAAGTTGGAAGAATAGCTTTAGATCTCCGATCTATCTTTCCAACGAGATATAATACGCTCCAAACGGATAAACACACAGCAAGATATGAGTGTCACAAATACATAGCCTTATCTCTATGATTTCGCGTTTTCAGCGAAAATAGAGCACTTTTAGCATAAATACAGTGTAGTTTAGTAATTAGGCAATCATCCCTTGCTATTTTGAAACCAGCGCCTGAAGACAAATTTAGAACTTGGTAAGATCTTTCCAACGAGATATTAAACGCTTTCAATGGCACAAATTAAAGCAAGATATGATCGCATCAAATTCTACACGAGTTCGGAGTGAAATCAGAAACATTTGTTTATATATGGTTAATCTCTAACTTTTAATTATTGAATTGTAAATGAAGTTGGAACAATAGCTTTAGAGCTCCGATCTATCTTTTCAACGAGATATAATATGCCCCAAACGGATAAACACGTAGCAGGATATGAGTGTCACAAATACTTAGCCTTATCTCTATGATTTAGCGTTTTCAGCTAAAATAGAGCACTTTTAGCTTAAATACAGTGTATTTTAGTAATTAGGCAATAATCCCTTGATTTTTTGAAACCAGCGCCTGAAGACAAGTTTTAGAACTCGATAAGATCTTTCAAACGAGATATTAAACGCTTTCAACGGCACAACAAAGAGCAAGATATGATCGCATCAAATTCTACACGAGTTCGCAGTGAAATCAGAAACATTTGTAAATATATGGTTAATATGTAACTTTTAACTAATGCATTGTAAATGAAGTTGGAACAATAGCTTTAGAGCTCCGATCTATCTTTCCAACGAGATATAATACGCTCCAAACGGATAAACACACAGCAAGATATGAGTGTCACAAATACTTAGCCTTATCTCTATGATTTAGCTTTTTCAGCAAAAATAGAGCACTTTTAGCGTAAATACAGTGTATTTTAGTAATTAGGCAATCATCCCTTGATATTCTGAAAGGAGGGCCTGTATTTTAGTATTTTAGAAATTTTCCTTACACACTAGGGACTCCCAGCTTACTAAGAAGTTGGGGCTGATCCGAGACATCCTTGTCTCAAAATATGAGTCCATTGAGAGCCCAAAAACAGCCCTCTCTAAGATGGTTACAAATTGGAAATTGTGCTCTTCAAAAGTGTATGACTTGATTAGAGTCAAGGGCACCAAACAGGTGTGGATGCCCTTTATTTGGAAAGCTCACATACCTCCTAAGTTCTCATTCATTGCATGGCTTGCCTTCCGCAACCGCCTTGCAACGTATGATAATCTTAGTAGGCTTGATGTGATTAACACTTGCCCATTTTGCAAGGGTGAACCAAAGACGGTGCCACACCTTTTCTTTGGTTTTCAATTTACAGGCACAGTTTGGAGCAAACTAAGAGCATGGATTGGAATGCCTAGAGAGATGTCTACACTGGAAAGCTCAGTCAAGTGGATTAGGAAGGATCATGCAGGCGCGGGGATCAAGGCCAAGGCAGTCAGAATTGCATTCATTTATACTATCTACTGGTTATGGAGAGTTTGAAATGCCACCAGATTTGATGATAAGAAGACCCATGAGGAAGATGTTTTTGCCAGGATCCAATACATGGTGTATAAGATCCTCTATAGTATTTACCCTCATGAGCTTATTACTTTTTGACAATTGATAGGGTGCGGCTACATGCCTTATTTTGTGTGATTTGGGACTGATTGTATAGCCCACAGGTTTATGGTATATCCCATGTTGGGATAGCCCCATTTTTGTCCCCCATTTTTTTTGCCTTACTTGTACAGAAACTCTTTTGGATGATATATATAATTACCCTTTATCCAAACAAATTGAAAGCAGCGCCTGAAGACAAGTTTTAGAACTCGGTAAGATCTTTCCAACGAGATATTAAACGCTTTCAACATCACAAAATAGAGCAAGATATGATCGCATCAAATTCTACACGAGTTCGGAGTGAAATAAGAAAAACATTTGTGAATACATGGTTAATCTGTAACTTTTAATTAATGCATTGTAAATGAAGTTTGAACAATAGCTTTAGAGCTCCGATCTATCTTTCCAACGAGATATAATACGCTCCAAACGGATAAACACACAGCAGGATATGAGTGTCACGAATACTTAGCCTTATCCCTATGATTTAGCGTTTTCAGCGAAAATAGAGCACTTTTAGCGTAAATACAGTGTATGTTAGTAATTAAGCAATCATCCCTAAAGCGCCTGGGTTGAATGAGGAAAAGTTGAGAGCTTCTCTCTCCTGGGAATTTCACGCCCAGCTCTTTTCCGATGGGGAACTTCACGGCTTGGTTGATTTCTGGTTTATGATGTTTGGTTTCCAGGTGTTTCTGGGTCAGAACTTCTTAATTCTTCCTTGAATCTGGTATTACGAGTTGTTCACGGTCGGAAATCCCAGGTTTAAGCTTTTTGAAGTTTGCCGATTTACTGTTCATAAGCTTGAAGTTTCTTTGATTTGAGCTTGTTTTTCGTTATTTGCGCTGGGTTTCTTGTTTCTACTGCCATATCCGTCCTCGGATTTTAGCTTGGAATCAAAAAACAAGGTTAAAATAACATTACGGAAGGTTGCGATTCAATTATAGTCGCACCGCGTACTGTAGCACCTGCGATTTTGCGATTTCACTTGTCTGAGACCTGCGATTTAGCTGGCCTGCGTGAGTTGATTTGAGTCTCTGCTGTGGACGTTGCCTACGCTGGTCAGGAGGACACTTTGGATTTTCTTCGTGTGATAAACGTAGCTCGTTAACGTGCACAGAGTCTCTGCAGTACAGAGTTTCAACCGTACGGATAGTTATTACCTGTTGAGGACTGGTTTCAGTTTATTTTAGCAAACAGATGATGAACAAGAATGGGGAGTCTTCTTCAAGGATCACACGATCCAAGGCAGGAAGATTTGATGTACTTGATCAAAATGAGGAGGAATTCCCTCACCTCACTGAAACAACATCGAAGGAACAAGCTCCTGCTAAACAAGGGAATAAGGAAAAATTGCAGGCTAGAACTAAACAACCTGCTGGGAATAAGGAGAAAGTGCAGGCTGAAAAACTAGCAATGACTCAGAGTGATGCTTCTGTTCCAAGACCTGCTGCTGACAGTACTGCTAAGGCAGTAAATGCTGCACCTTTAGCAGTAACTCCTATAGCCAAGATGGGGGCTGGAACTCCAAAGTCTCCTGGGCAGATCAGTCAACAAATTGGAGCATTAAAGAAGCCTGGGGCAGTAGCTATAACCAAAGCGGCAGTTAGTCCTCAGAACTCTCTTTTTAAGGATAATCGAGACCCAAAAAATGGGATTAAGCTAAAATATGTTCCACGTAAAGGTGAAACACTTGATTTTGGGGACCGTGTACTACCCTCGATGGCTGAAATGTGGGGATATTGCCTCGTGGGACACTTCACCGGCAAATTTCCCGGACTCAAAGCGGTTCACAATTTAAAAGCTACATGGGGAGTCAAAAGCCTAGTAAGATCCCATTACAAGGGTTGGATAATTTTTAAATTTCAAAATGAAGAGGATAGATCCAAAGTACTACTTGGGGGACCTTACACCGTGTTCGGGAAGCTCCTAATGCTCAAAGAACTCTCGGAGGACTTCACGTTTGAGGATGAGGAATTTCTAAAAATTCCAATTTGGATCAAGTTCCCTAAACTACCAATGAGTTTATGGAATGATGAGGCTATGAGTGAGGTGGCATCTATGGTTGGGGTCCCATTAACCACGGATAAGATCACTCAAGAAAGGGCGAACAATGATTATGCTAGAGTTCTAATTGAGGTTGATGTTTCAAAGCCACCACCGCTTCACTTTTATATTCGACTACCTTCCCGAAAGGTAATCAAACAATATGTGGTTTACGAAACTTTTCCTAACTTTTGCTTTCATTGCAAACAATATGGACATCATCCATTTATTTGTAAGAAACTAGCGAAACAGGATGATGGAGGGAATGAGAAGGAACCAAAAATTGTAATAAATGAGGATTTAGGGAAGGAGACTTCTCTGGTAGAGGCTACTGCCCCTGGCCCAAGCGGGCCTCCTGTGAAATTGAAAACAGCTGCTGCGTCCCAGGTGCTAGCTCACCCGCCCGGGCATGTTGTGGACCCGATCGGGTCTGCTGGGCAGATTGTTAACCAGGGGTCTGTCACACCTTCTTTGTCTATGGCAGCTGCGCAGGGACCTTCTAACCCGGTCGGGTATGCTGTGGAACCGATCGGGTCTGGTGGGCAGTTTGTTAACCAGGAGGCATCTGCCGTGATTAAACTAGCTGACCAGGGACCTTCTTTGGATGTTGGCGAGAGGATCGTCATGGATAAAAAGGATGTGAAGCTAGATGATGTTGTTATAAAATGTGAGGTGATAAACGGCAAGACACTCAAGTTGGTTGTCAAACCGTTTAAATCCGTGCATGCTAATGTGATTCGAGTGGACAATTTCCTTCGACTTACGGATGATTTGAATAGAAAGGGTCTCACTTTTACTGTTGAATGTCTTGAGGGCTTGCCGGGTGTTACAAAGAAGAAAGGGGAGGTTCGCTTTGATTCAAAGTTCACTAAACCTTTCCGATTTTTCCTGAGTTGTCAAATTAGGGAAACCTAATATTTTGTTGATGTTGCTTTCTTTAAGCTTATTATTGCTCCTAGTTTTCTAGGATTAATATGCTGATATGGGAGGACTTTTGTTTTGAATTTGTGGTATCCCACACACGGGGATATGCACTTTGGTTGTAACATTGACTTGTTATTTCTTTTGGTGTTAATATATACTTTACATTTCACCAAAAAAAAATTGAAACCTGCGCCTGAAGAAAAGTTTTAGAACTCGGTAAGATCTTTCCAACGAGATATTAAACGCTTTCAACGGCACAAAATAGAGCAAGATGTGATAGCCTCAAATTCTACACGAGTTCGGAGTGAAATCAGAAACATTTGTGAATATATAGTTAATCTGTAACTTTTAATTAATGCATTGTAAATGAAGTTGGAACAATAGCTTTAGAGCTCCGATCTATCTTCCCAACGAGATATAATACGATCCAAACGGATAAACACACAGCAAGATATGAGTGACACAAATACTTAGCCTTATCTCTATGATTTAGCGTTTTCACCAAAAATAGAGCACTTTTAGCGTAAATACAGTGCATTTTAGTAATTAGAAAATCATCCCTTGATATTTTGAAACCATCGCCTGAAGACAAGTTCTAGAACTCGGTAAGATCTTTCCAACGAGATATTAAACGCTTTCAGCGGCACAAAATAGAGGAAGATATGATCGCATCAAATTCTACACGAGTTCGGAGGGAAATCAGAAACATTCTTGAATATATGGTTAATCTGTAACTTTTAATTAATTCATTGTAAATGAAGTTGGAACAATGGCTTTATAGCTCCGATCTATCTTTCCAACGAGATATAATACGCCCAAAACGGATAAACACACAGCAGGATATGAGTGTCACAAATACTTAGCCTTATCTCTATGATTTAGCGCTTTCAGCGAAAATAGATCACTTTTAGCGTAAATACAGTGTATTTTAGTAATTAGGCAATCACCCCTTGATATTTTGAAACCAGCGCCTGAAGACAAGTTTGAGAACTGGGTAAGGTCTTTCAAACGAAATATTAATCTCCGAACTCGTGTAGAATTTGATGCGATCATATCTTGCTCTATTTTGTGCCATTGAAAGCATTTAATATCTCGTTGGAAAGATCTTACCGAGTTCTAAAACATGTCTTTGGGCGCTGGTTTAAAAATATCAAGGGATGATTGCCTAATTACTAAAATAAACTTTATTTACGCTAACAGTGCTCTATTTTCGCTGAAAACGCTAAATCATAGAGATAAGGCTAAGTATTTGTGACACTCATATCTTGCTGTGTGTTTAACCGTTTGGAGCGTATTATATCTCGTTGGAAAGATAAATCGGAGCTAATAATAATAATAATAATAATAATAAAAATAATAATAATAATAATAATAATAATAATAATAATAATAATAATATAATAATAACAATAAAAATAATAATAATAATAATCATAATAATAATAATAATAATAATAATAATAATAATAATAATAATAATAATAATAATACTAATAATAATAATACTAATAATAATAATAATAATAATAATAATAATAATAATAAGAATAATAATAAGAATAATAGTAATAATAATAGTAATAATAATAGTAATAAATATAGTAATAAATATAGTAATACACTGTATTTACGCTAAAAGTGCTCTATTTTCGCTGAAAACGCTAAATCATAGAGATAAGGCTAAGTATTCGTGACACTCATATCTTGTTGTGTGTTTATCCGTTTGGAGCGTATTATATCTCGTTGGAAAGATAGATCGGAGGTCTAAAGCTATTGTTCCAACTTAATTTACAACGCATTAATTAAAGTTACAGAAAAACCATATATTCACAAATGTTTCTGATTTCACTCCGAACTCGTGTAGAATGTGATGCGATCATAGCATGCTCTATTTTGTGCCGTTGAAAGCGTTTAATATCTCGTTAGAAAGATCTTACCGAGTTCGAAAACTTGTCTTCAGGCTCTGGTTTCAGAATATAAAGGGATGATTGCCTAATTACTAAAATACACTGTATTTACGCTAAAAGTGCTCTATTTTCGCTGAAAACGCCAAATCATAGAGATAAGGCTAATTATTTGTGACACTTATATCTTGCTGTGTGTTTTTCCGTTTGGAGCGTATTATATCTCGTTGGAATGATAGATCGGAGCTCTAAAGCTATTGTTTCAACTTCATTTACAATACATTAATTAAAAGTTACAGATTAACGATATATTCACAAATGTTTCTGATTTCACTTCGAACTCGTGTAGAATTTGATGCGATCATATCTTGCTCTATTTTGTGCCGTTGAAAGCGTTTAATATCTCGTTGGTAAGATCTTACCGAGTTCTAAAACTTGTCTTCGGGCGCTGGTTTCAAAATATTAAGGGATGATTGCCTAATTACTAAAATACACTTTATTTACGCTAGAAGTGGTCTATTTTCGCTGAAAACGCTAAATCATAGAGATAAGGCTAAGTATTTGTGACACTCATATCTTGTTGTGTGTTTATCCGTTTGGAGCGTAATATATCTCGTTGGAAAGATAGGTCGGAGCTCTGAAACTGTTGTTCCAACTTCATTTACAATGAATTAATTAAATGTTACAGATTAACCATATATTCACAAATGTTTCTGATTTCACTCTGAACTCGTGTAGAATTTGATGCGATCATATCTTGCTCTATTTTGTGCCGTTGAAAGCGTTTAATGTCTCGTTTGAAAGACCTTACCCAGTTCTCAAACTTGTCTTCAGGGTCTGGTTTCAAAAAATCAAGGGATGATTGCGTAATTACTAAAATACACTGTATTTACGCTAAAAGTGCTCTATTTTCGCTGAAAACGCTAAATTATAGAGATAAGGCTAATTATTTGTGACACTCATATCTTGTTCAGTGTTTATCCGTTTGGAGCGTATTATATCTCGTGGGAAAGATAGATCGGAGCTCTAAAGCTATTGTTCAACCTTCATTTACAATGCATTAATTAAAAGTTACAGATTAACCATATATTCACAAATGTTTCTGATTTCACTCCGAACTCGTGTAGAATTTGATGCGATCATATCTTGCTCTATTTTGTGCCGTTGAAAGCGTTTAATATTTCGTTGGAAAGATCTTACCGAGTTCTAAAACTTGTCTTCAGGCGCTGGTTTCAAAATATCAAGGGATGATTGCCTAATTACTCAAATACACTGTATTTACGCTAAAAGTGCTCTATTTTCGCTGAAAACGCTAAATCATAGAGATAAGGCTAAGTATTTGTGACACTCATATCTTGCTGTGTGTTTATCTGTTTGGAGCGTAATATATCTCGTTGGAAAGATAGATCGGAGATCTAATGCTATTGTTCCAACTTCAGTTACAATGCATTAATTAAAAGTTACAGATTAACCATATATTGACAAATGTTTCTGATTTCACTCCGAACTGGTGTAGAATTTGATGCGATCATATCTTGCTCTATTTTGTGCAGTTGAAAGCGTTTAATATCTCATTGGAGAGATATTACCGAGTTCTAAAAAATGTCTTCACGCGCTGGTTTCAATTTTTTTTTGGATGAAATGTAAGTATATATATGTAACCATCCAAAAGAGTTTAACTGTACAGCAAAAAGGGTGAGCAAAATTGCAGGCTATCCAAAGATTGGATAACCTATCACCTCCAAAAAATAGATCATATGCTATCTATGAGATCTAATCAACCTATCCTACCTCATCAAGCCAACGGAAGTGAGGAGGAAAAACAGTTTGTCAAAGTTTATCAAAACACCACCATATCATGTGGGTATATATTGTACAATAATTTGTATACAATATACTGAATCCTTGCAAAAACATCTTCTTCTTTCGGTTTGAGGCCATCAAATCTGGCAGCATTTCGTATCATCCAAATCCAATATATAGAGTAGCAGAATGCAATCCTCACAGCTTTGGCCTTGACTCCAGCTCCTTTTTGCTCCTTCTTTATCCATTTCACCGAGCTAGCCAAGGTTCCCATTTGTCTTGGCATTTGCATCCATGCTTTGACCATATTCCAAACTTTACCTGAAAAAGGGCATTCAAAATATAGGTGTGGAACCGTTTCCGGTCCACCCTTGCACAATATACATACATTCACTACATCTAACCGATGGAGGTTATCATATGTAGCCAATCTGTTCCGGAATGCCAACCACGTAGTAAAAGAAAATTTTGGAGGAATGTAATTCTTCCAAATAAATGACATCCATGTACGTTGGGGGGCTTTATTCCTAAGTAAATCATATACCTTTATGGATGATAGTTTCCCCTCACATTGGAAACTTTGAAGGCATCGGATTGCATTTGGGACATTATCAAAATGGGACAAGATCTCATCCCGAACCAACACAAGTTTTTTCATTAATTGTGAGTCCCTATAGTGTGGGGAAAAATCCCACACACTACGGCCATTAAGGTAAACACCATGCACCCATTTGACCCACAAAGTGTCTTTTTTTGTATGAATATCCCAAAAGGTTTTTGCAAGTAAAGCCGAGTTCCATACCTTTGTGTCATGTATACCAAGTCCACCTTCTTCTTTTGGCAAGCAAATGTCCGCCCATGCTACTCTTGCAAATTTGCATCCCCAAAGAAAGATGCGGCATATAGAAGTAATTCTATCAAGTATAGATTTGGGTATAGGATACACTTGGAGCCAAAATGAATGTACTCCCTGGATAACTGATTTGATGAGTTCAACTCTCCCAGCATAAGAGAGTGTTTTTAGATTCCAAGCCGTGATGAAATTAGTGATGGATTCCAGAAGAGGAGCATATTGGGTCAAGGATATCTTAAGGGGAGCCAGAGGCACCCCAAGATACTTGACCGGGAATGTACCTTCTTGAAAATCAACTAGCTCCAAAATGTTATTTAGCTCATAATCAGCCAGTCCACCAATGAAAATGTTAGATTTATCATGGTTAACATGTAATCCAGACACATTACTAAATTCTTCAAGAGTATCAATAAGTACTTTAATGGAGGGGGCATCACCCCTAGAAAATAGCATAAGGTCATCCGCATAAGCCACATGTGATATTTTCAGTTTTCCACACTTGGGATAAAACTTAAATTGTGGATTCATAGTTCTAATGTTCATTAACCTAGAAAGGTATTCTAAACAGAGTACAAACAGTAGGGGGGACATGGGGTCCCCTTGCCTTAAACCTCGTTTCCCCTCAAAGTGTCCATGAAGGACCCCATTGATAGAGATAGAGTATGAAGGTGTCGTCACACACTCCATGATCCAATGAATAAATCTGTTTGGGAACCCCATGTGTATCAATACTTTGGTTAAGAAATCCCATGATATAGTATCATATGCCTTTCTTAAGTCCACCTTAAGCATACATCTAGGGGATATATGTTTTCGGCCATATCCTCTAATCAGTTCTTGGGCTACAAAGATATTATCAATCATTAACCTACCATCCACAAAGGCACCCTGAGCAGGATCAATAAGACTAGGTAGGCATGGGATCAGTCTGTTAGAGATGATCTTTGTAATAGTCTTGTAAACTACATTAGTACAAGCAATTGGTCTATAATCAGCCGGAGTAGGTGAGTGAGTAGTCTTAGGAATTAAGGCAATAACCGTGTGGTTAAGCTGCCTTAAAATCCTACCAGAGCCAAAGAAACCTTTAACAGCCTTAGTAACATCCTCCCCAACAGTTTCCCAATTCTTTTTAAAGAAAGCTGAGGTATAACCATCTGGTCCGGGAGCTTTATCATCTCCAATATCAAAAATAGCATTTTTAATCTCCAATTCTGAGATAGGTGCAATTAGGCCATCTGTTAGATTTGAGGGGAGGCAATTCCCCGAGGTGATGACACTAGGGTCCAGCTGTGTGTTAGGGTAGTGTGTGCCGAAGAGGTTAGTGAAAAAATTCACAAACTTATGTGCAACTTGGTCAATAGAAGTAGTGGAATCTCCATTAGGCAACGTGAGTGACGTGATGGAGTTTCTAGCAGTATTTTTCTTCACAATTGAGTGAAAATATTTAGTGCATTTGTCACCCTGAATGAGATGATTTGCCTTTGCTTTTTGTCTATAAAAGTCCTCTTCCGCACCCTTAAGGTATAAGACTTTGTTTTTAGCCATTTTGAGCTCATTTTTTATTGTGTCATCTAAAGGCGAGAGTAGAGATAAGCTATGCAGCCTATTGTACTCCTTTTTAGCCTCCTTCACTCTCTCGGATATGTGTCCAAAGGCTTTTTTATTGAGCTCTTTAAGTGGGCCCTTTAGGCTCTTAAGTTTCCTAGCCAAGATGAATTGAGAGCTTCCAAGAAACTCTCTATTCCAACAACTAGTGAGAATGGTCTTAAAAGATTCATGTTTGAGCCACATATTGTAAAATTTGAAAGGTTTAGATCCACCTAGATTAACCCGGCCAATCCTTACAACAGCAGCTACATGGTCAAACTCAGCCTCCATGTGAGGGAAATGAGTTGTACAATTGACCCCAAGAGTTACCCAAAGTTGATTCATAAGTACCCTATCAAGTTTTGCCCAAAGTGAGCCTCTATTCCAAGTTAGGAATTCGCCCGTGGAGGGTGTATCAACAAGATTGTTTTGTAGTTTGAAATCATTTAGGTCTTGTGTAAGATAGGTCGAGGGTGGGGTAGGACCCACCCTCTCACTCGGGCTACCCACACAATTAAAATCTCCCATCACAAGCCAAGGGCAATTGATGGAGGGTTCTAAAGATGTGAGGTGGTCCCAAAGTTCCTTTCTTTCCAAAACCGTGTAAAGGGCATAGATAAATGTAACAAAGAACTCAAATTGTGTAGTCATGCACTTAAGCTTACAATGCACATGTTGTTTATCAATTTCTAAGACATTAACATGCACAAGAGATGGGTTCCATAAAATAGCAATCCGCCCACCATCAATCTTATCAAAGTTAGTAATAGATGACCAAGAAGGCCACCTATTTGTTCTAAACTTTTCAAAGTTAATGATGTTCATTTTTGTTTCAAGTAGGCAGCACATATGTACATTATTATCACGTATAAATTGAGAGATAGTGTTTTGTTTTGAGACCTTACCAAGGCCTCGTATATTCCATGTGGATAAAAACATAAAATAACTTTAAGCTTTGGACCTCCTCTTGCCCCGAAAGGCCTCTTTCTCCATCCCTTTTGCTCTCGGCTTGTACCTAGTTAGAAATAAGAAGTCATAGACATATTCAATAAAAAAAGAGTTAAACTCATACCCTTCTTCCGTGGCAGTAACTCCAGGCAGCTCTTTGAGACATTTGGTGGTGAAATTCAGTCCTTTGGTATGAGAGTCTTGGGTAACACTCAAATAGTTGTCAAGTCTAGTCATGCCTTCCTTGACTTGGTCATAATGCATTAGATGTAGGCACGGTTTCTCCTCCTTATCAAGAGTAACATTGGTAATTACATCATCAAGATATGCATCTCTTATGTCATACACAACACGGCTTTTTGTGAGGTCCATCTTCCTTGGGTCTTTAACTTTGCAAGCATTTCCCCTTAGGCAGCCCTCCTCATAATAGCCATTCAAGTAATGTCGATACACCCCTCTCATAAATTCTGGGCCATAAGTATATCCCTTCTTTGCTAGTGTGATCCCGGGAAGGTTTTCCAAGCACTCTTTAGTAAATAGTAGCCCGGGAGCATCTTCTTTGACCACTTTGAGAGTATGATCCAATTTGATAATTGTTGCACTTTTGTCAACCTTATCAACATGTTGCACTTTAAGGGTGGGGGCAGAGTATTCCTCGGTTTGCATATGAATAATAACCTCATCTTGGAATGTGTCAAGTGGGTCTCTAAGGACCCGGGTTGAGTCATCCTCTTCCTCTTGGAATTGGGAAGTAGAAGCCTCCCCCCTCCTTGGTTTCCTTATGTTTGCCTTGAAATACCGAAACCTCTTAAAGAAAGGATGGTCTTTCTTTGATGTAATGTCGTCCTCTACTTGCTTTGTCTTTCCATTTGAGGATGTGTGTGGAGCATTAGGGTCCTCGGCTTCTTCATTTCTTTTCTTCTTTTCTCTTTCATCCCTCTCCATAGAAGCAATAACCTTGCAAGTAAAAGCATGGTGGCCAAAGCATTTACAATTAAAACAATAGTTAGGGAAAGTTTCATACCTCACCCTTTGGTTGTGGACTCTACCATTCGGCATCCGGATGGGGATATTGAGTGGAGGAGGCTTAGATGCATCCACTTCGATTAGAACTCTTGCAAATGAGGATCTAGCTTTTTCAAGTGCAACTCTATCCGTGGTTAGAGGCACTCCCACACGAGATGCCACTTCACTAATTATGTCCTCCTCCCATAGCCTCATAGGAAGTTGGGGGAAGAGTACCCAAATAGGGACCTTGAGGAACTCCTCATCATCCGTGGAGAACTCATCCGAGAGTATCTTGAGATGGACTGTTTTCCCAAGTAGGGAGTAGGGGCCCTCCATAAGTACCTTGGCTCTATCTTCTTCGTTTTGAAATTTGAAGATGACCCAACCTTTGTCATGTGTTCTCAAACGACATGGGACACCCCAAAGCTTTACCATGTTTTGTAAATTGTTGAATCCGGGAAATCTTCCATCAAATTAAGCAACCAAACAATGGCCCCAAATAGCGGTCATAGATGAGAGGACACGGCTAGATAGATCAACAACATCTCCTTTTGGTTCAATATATTTAAGTTTCATGCCTTTGTTTGGTTCTCTATTGTCTTTGAACAAGGAGACAAAGTTTGGTTTAGTTCCGGGTTCACCCCATTTAGAAGTTGCTAATGCCGCGGCATTAGGCTTGTCAACTAGGACTAGCTCACCTTGTTCTTGTGCAACATTTCCACCGGAGCTTTCAGTTGGTTCAACGGAAATACCTCCTTGTTTTGGGTCGGTTTCATGCTCTATGGTAACATGAGTTTCTTCTTGCGCTATATGATCCATAACACTTGGGTCAACTTCGTATTCAATTGTATCCTCCACCATTCCATCTTTAGGATCAAGAGTGGCGGAGTGGGGTTCCAAAACAAGGTCATCATCATTAGAAGAAGCAACAATAGGACATGGAGTAGTTGACTCCAAGACAAGCTCAACTCCATTCGAATTAATATCAATCGGAATTGGAGAAGGAGTTACCACATCTTTTCCCAAGTCACGGTTTTGGGGAAGAGGGGAGGTAGCGTTTTCCGAAGGGGAACTAGCAACCTTACACAAAGTAAGCTCCTCATTTTGTACCGCATTCTCTAGAACAATCGCATCCACACATTCATCAATTTGCTTGGATTGCGTTTTTGCTTTAATCCGAGAAGAGGCCTTTGTAGCACGTTGGGGAGTTTTCTTTTTCTTGGACCCCATCTTCGGTATTATGAAGGGGAAGCTAAATAAAAGCAACCCCCTCTAAAAGGAGCATGAAAAAATTGAGGTGCTTACCTTGTCCGTACCAATGGCGAGATGACCGTTGGGGAAGATGACGAATTACCAACTTGTCTTGATGATGAAACTTTTTATATTTGTCTAATCCCCTCAGCTAGGAGAAGCTAGAAACACCTTCAAATCTGGATTTGAGCAAGTGAAACGAGCTGGAGAGGCGTTGACCTTAATTCGTGAATAGTGTTTTCACGAAGTACAAAAGCTCGTTTCTTGCTGAAATCTTCAAAACCGAGCTCAAATCTTCGAGATAACACAGCCTAATGATGGATAGGATGTAATATGCCAATAATCAAGCTCAGAAACTGAAGAATCCGCAAAGAAGAAGGTAAGAAATGAGTGATTTCCGATTGAGAAGAGCCTAAACCGCGGATGGTTTAGAGAGAGACGCTCTCAACTCCTCAAACGGATTCTCTCAGGCTCGGGTTTCAAAATTCACGCGCTGGTTTCAAAATATTAAGGGATGATTGCCTTATTATTATTATTATTATTATTATTATTATTAATATTATGATTATTATTATTATTATTTTTATTATTATTATTATTATTATTATTATTATTATTATTATTTTTATTATTATTATTTTTATTATTATGATTATTATTATTATTATTATTATTATTATTATTATTATTATTACTATTATTATTATTATTATAATTATTATTATAATAATTATTATTATTATTATTATTATTATTATTGTTGTTGTTGTTGTTATTATTATTATTATTATTATTATTATTATTAATATTATTATTGTTGTTGTTGATGTTGTTATTGTTATTATAATTATTATGATTATTATTATTTCTATTATTATTATTATTATTAAAATTATTATTATTATTATAATTATTATTACTATTACTATTAGTATTACTATTTTTATTACTATTATTATTATTATTATTATTACTACTACTACTACTATTATTATTATTATTATTATTATTATTATTATTATGATGATGATGATGATTGTTTATTATTATTATTATTATTATTATTATTATTATTATTATTATTATTATTATTATTATTATTATTATTATTATTATTATTATTATTATTATTATTATTATTATTATTATTATTATTATTATTAGCTCCGGTCTATCTTTCCAACGAGATATAATATGATCCAAACGGTTAAACGCACAGCAAGATATGAGTGTTACAAATACTTAGCATTATCTCTATGATTTAGCGTTTTCAGCGAAAATAGTGCACTTTTAGCGTATATACAGTGTATTTTAGTAATCAGCTAATCATCCCTTGATATTTTGAAACCAGCGCCTGAAGACAAGATTTAGAACTCATTAAGATCTTTCCAACGAGATATTAAATGCTTTCAACGACACAAAATAGAGCAAGATATGATCGCATCAAATTCTACACGAGTTCGGAGTGAAATCAGAAACATTTGTGAATATATGGTTAATCTGTAACTTTTAATTAATGCATTGTAAATGAAGTTGGAACAATAGCTTTAGAGCTCCGATATATCTTCCCAACGAGATATAATACGCTCCAAACGGATAAACACACAACAAGATATGAGTGTCACAAATACTTAGCCTTATCTCTAAGATTTAGCGTTTTCAGCGAAAATAGAGCACTTTTAGCGTAAATAAAGTGTATTTTAGTAATTAGGCAATCATCCCTTTATATTTTGAAACCAGCGCCTGAAGACAAGTTTTAGAACTCGGTATGATCTTTCAAACGAGATATTAAACGCTTTCAATGGCACAACAAAGAGCAAGATGTGATCGCATCAAGTTCTACACGAGTTCGGAGTCAAATCAGAAACATTTGTGAATATATGGTTAATATGTAACTTTTAACTAATGCATTGTACATGAAGTTGGAACAATAGTTTTAGAGCTCCGATCTATCTTTCCAACGAGATATATTACGCTCCAAACGGATAAACACACAGCACGATATGAGTGTCACAAATACTTAGCCTTATCTCTATGATTTATCGTTTTCAGCGAAAATAGAGCACTTTTAGCGTAAATACAGTGTATTTTAGTAATTTGGGAATCATCCCTTGATATTCTGAAACCAGCGCCTTAAGACAAGTTTTAGGACTCGGTAAGATCTTTCCAACGAGATATTAAACGCTTTCAACGGCACAAAATAGAGATAGATATGATCGCATCACATTCTACACAAGTTCGGAGTGAAATCAGAAACATTTGTGAATATATGAATAATCTGTAACTTTTAATTAATGCATTGTAAACGAAGTTTGAACAATAGCTTTAGAGCTCCGATCTATCTTTCCAACGAGTTATAATACGCTCCAAACGGATAAACACACAACAAGATATGAGTGTCACGAATACTTAGCCTTATCCCTATGATTTAGCGTTTTCAGCGAAAATAGAGCACTTTTATCGTAAATACAGTGTATGTTAGTAATTATGCAATCATCCCTTGATATTTTGAAACCAGCGCCTGAAGACAAGTTCTAGAACTCGGTAAGATCTTTCCAACGAGATATTAAACGCTTTTAGAAACATTTTTGTATATATGGTTAATCTGTAACTTTTAATTAATTCATTGTAAATGAAGTTGGAACAATAGCTTTAGAGCTCCGATCTATCTTTCCAACGAGATATAATACGCCCAAAACGGATAAACACACAGCAGGATATGAGTGTCACAGATACTTAGCATTATCTCTATGATTTAGCGCTTTCAGCGAAAATAGATCACTTTTAGCGTAAATACAGTGTATTTTAGTAATTAGGCAATCATCCCTTGATATTTTGAAACCATCGCCTGAAGACGAGTTTGAGAACTGGGTATGGTCTTTCAAACGAGATAATAAACGCTTTCAACGGCACAAAATAGAGCAAGATATGATCGCATCAAATTCTACACGAGTTCGGAGTGAAATCAGAAACATTTGTGAATACATGGTTAATCTGTAACTTTTAATTAATGTATTGTAAATGAATTTGGAACAATATCTTTAGAGATCCGATCAATCTTTCCAACGCGATATAATACGCTCCAAACGGATAAACACACAGCAGGATATGAATGTCACAAATACTTAGCCTTATCTCTATGATTTAGCGTTTTCAGCTAAAATAGAGCACTTTTAGCGTAAATACAGTGTATTTTAATAATTAGGAAATAATCCCTTGATATTTTCAAACCAGCGCCTGAAGACAAGTTTTAGAAATCGGTAAGATCTTTCCATCGAGATATTAAGCGCTTTCAACGGCACAAAATAGAGCAAGATATGATCGCATCACATTCTACACGAGTTCGGAGTGAAATTAGAAACATTTGTGAATATATGGTTGATATGTAACTTTTAATTAATGCATTGTAAATGAAGTTTGAACAATAAATTTATAGCTCCGATCAATATTTCCAACGAGATATAATACGATCCAAACGGATAAACACAAAGCAAGATATGAGTGTCACAAATACTTAGCCTTATCTCTATGATTTAGCGTTTTCAGCAAAAATAGAGCACTTTTAGCGTAAATACAGTGTATTTTAGTAATTAGGCAATCATCCCTTGATATTTTGAAATCAGCGCCTGAAGACAAGTTTTAGAAATCGGTAAGATCTTTCAAACGATATATTAAACGCTTTCAACAGCACAAAAGAGAGCTTGATATGATCGCATCACATTCTACACGAGTTCGGAGTGAAATCAGAAACATTTGAGAATATATGGTTAATCTGTAACTTTTAATTAATGCATTGTAAATGAAGTTGGACCAATAAATTTATAGCTCCGATCTATCCTTCCAACAAGATATAATACGCTCCAAACGGATAAACACACAGCAAGATATGAGTGTCACAAATACTTAGCCTTATCTCTATGATTTAGCGTTTTCAGCAAAAATAGAGCCATTTTAGCGTAAATACAGTGTATTTTAGTAATTAGGCAATCATCCCTTGATATTTTGAAACTAGCGCCTGAAGACAAGTTTTAGAAATCGGTAAGATCTTTCAAACGAGATATTAAACGCTTTCAACGGCACAAAATAGAGCAAGATATGATCGCATCAAATTCTACACGAGTTTGGAGTGAAATAAGAAACATTTGTGAATATATGGTTAATATGTAACTTTTAATTAATGCATTGTAAATGAAGTTGGAACAATAAATCTAGACATCCGATCTATCCTTCCAACAAGATATAATACGCTCAAAACGGATAAACACACAGCAAGTAATGAGTGTCACAAATACTTAGCCTTATCTCTATGATTTAGCGTTTTCAGAGAAAATAGAGCAGGTTTAGCTTAAATATAGTGTATTTTAGTAATTTGGCAATAATCCCTTGATTTTTTGAAACCAGCGCCTGAAGACAAGTTTTAGAACTCGGTATGATCTTTCAAACGAGATATTAAATGCTTTCAATGGCACAACAAAGAGCAAGATGTGATCGCATCATATTCTACACGAGTTCAGAGTGAAATCAGATACATTTGTGAATATATGGTTAATCTGTAACTTTTAATTAATGCATTGTAAATGAAGTTGGAACAATAGCTTTAGAGCTCCGATCTATCTTTCCAACTAGATATAATACGCTCCAAATGGATAAACACACAGCAATCTCTATGATTTAGCGTTTTCAGCGAAAATAGAGCACTTTTAGCGTAAATACAGTGTATTACTATTTTTGGTACTATTATTATTACTATTATTATTATTATTATTCTTATTATTATTATTCTTATTATTATTATCATTATTATTATGATTATTATCATTATTATTATTATTATTATTATTGTTATAATTATTATTATTATTATTATTATTATTATTATTATTATTATTATTATTATTATTATTATTATTATTATTATTATTAGCTCCGATCTATCTTTCCAACGAGATATAAGACGCTCCAAACGGTTAAACACACAGCAAGATATGAGTGTCACAAGTACTTAGCCTTATCTCTATGATTTAGCGTTTTCAGCGAAAATAGAGCACTGTTAGCGTAAATAAAGTTTATTTTAGTAATTAGGCAATCATCCCTTGATATTATGAAACCAGCGCCCAAAGACATGTTCTAGAACTCGGTAAGATCTTTCCAATGAGATATTAAATGCTTTCAATGGCACAAAATAGAGCAAGATATGATCGCATCAAATTCTACACGAGTTCGGAGTGAAATCGGAAACATTTGTGAATATCTGGTCAATCTGTAACTTTTAATTAATGCATTGTAAATGAAGTTGGAACAATAGCTTTAGATCTCCGATCTATCTTTCCAACGAGATATAATACGCTCCAAAGGGATAAACACACAGCAAGATATGAGTGTCACAAATACTTAGCCTTATCTCTATGATTTAGCGTTTTCAGGGAAAATAGAGCACTTTTAGCGTAAATACAGTGTATTTTAGTAATTAGGCAATCATCCCTTGATATTCTGAGACCAGAGCCTGAAT
Source organism: Cuscuta europaea (assembly GCA_945859875.1). Lineage (NCBI taxonomy): Eukaryota > Viridiplantae > Streptophyta > Magnoliopsida > Solanales > Convolvulaceae > Cuscuta > Cuscuta europaea. The sequence continues at coordinate 19,921,320 of CAMAPE010000013.1, read as the reverse complement.
ACAAGTTTTAGAACTCGGTAAGATCTTTCGAACGAGATATTAAACGCTTTCAACGGTACAAAATAGAGCATGATATGATCGCATCACATTCGACACGAGTTCGGAGTGAAATCAGAAACATTTGTGAATATATGGTTAATCTGTAACTTTTAAATAATGCATTGTAAATGAAGCTAGAACAATATCTTTAGATCTCAGATCTATCTTTCCAACGAGATATAATACGCTCCAAACGGATAAACACACAGCAAGATATGAGTGTCACAAATACTTAGCCTTATCTCTATGATTTAGCGTTTTCAGCGAAAATAGAGCACTTTTAGCGAAAATAAAGTGTACTTTAGTAATTAGGCAATCATCCCTTGATATTTTGAAACCAGCGCCTGAAGACAAGTTTTAGAAATAGGTAAGATCTTTCCAACGAAATATTAGACGTTTTCAACGGCACAAAATAGAGCAAGATATGATCCCATCAAATTCTACACGAGCTCGGAGTGAAATCAGAAACATTTGTGAATATATGGTTAATCTGTAACTTTTAATTAATGCATTGTAAATGAAGTTTGAACAATAGCTTTAGAGCTCAGATCTATCTTTTCAACGAGATATAATACGCTCCAAACGGATAAACACACAGCAAGATATGAGTGTCACAAATACTTAGCCTTATCTCTATGATTTCGCACTTTTAGCGTAAATACAGTGTATTTTAGTAATTGGGCAATCATCCCTTGATATTTTTAAACCATCGCCTGAAGACAAGTTTTAGAAAATGGTAAGATCATTCCAACGAGATATTAAACGCTTTCAATGGCACAAAATAGAGCAAGATATGATCGCATCAAATCTACACGAGTTCGGAGTGAAATCAGAAACATTTGTGAATATATGGTTAATCTGTAACTTTTAATTAATGCATTGTAAATGAAGTTGGAACAACAGCTTTAGAGCTCCGATCTATATTTTCAACGAGATATAATACGCTCCAAACGGATAAACACACAGCAAGATATGAGTGTCACAAATACTTAGCCTTATCTCTATGATTTAGCGTTTTCAGCGAAAATAGAGCACTGTTAGCGTAAATAAAGTTTATTTTAGTAATTAGGCAATCATCCCTTGATATTTTGAAACCAGCGCCTGAAGCCTGAGCCTGGGATTTCCGTTGGAAGTTGAGAGAGAAGCTCTCGCGAACCTCACGTTCGTCTCTTCCCCACGGAAAATTTCGTTCGTTTTTGCTCCTTCCTCCATTGATTCTCTTGTTTTGAGCTTGGATATTAGCCTTATTACCTTCATAACTTCCTTGAGGTGTAATATTTCTAATTTTTGAGCTCTTTCCGGAGAGTTTTTGGTCTCTTCTCAAAACTGGTTTTCGCACTTTCACTATTCACCGACGGAGGTCAACGCCTATAGCTCGAGTTCTACCACACCAATCAGAATTCCAAGCACATATCCAGGTTCTCCTAGCTGTGGGGATTAACTTTCTCAAATTTATTTCATCATCAAGCTTGTCCGTACAATTTGCTACTATTCATCATCTTCCCCAACCAAGGTGCGGTTCTTAGCTCAAGGAAACGTTTTCTAAGTTCATGAAACCTTCCGAGGGGGTTGCTGCCTCCTAGCTTCCCCTTCTTTTAGCTATGGTTACAAAAAAGAAGAAAGAAACTCCTCTCCCCTCTAAGGCCTCTTCTCGGCTTAAGGCCAAGGCCCAAGGGAAAGAAATTGATGAAGCCGTGGAGGAGTTTGCTCAACAACAACAATCTAGTTGCAAGGATGCTATCATTTCTCCTACTTCGGATACTTTGCCAACCGAGGTAACTCCCAATCCACTTCAAATTATTGAGAATAATGCTTGTGTGAGCGAGGATGGGGATGATATGGGGGACAATACTTCAATTCATGTCTCAATTGAAACTTTAAGTGTTGGAGAAGAACAAGAATATGTTGTTGATCCCTCGGTGAATGATATTTTGGAAAAGGAACACATTGATTCTTTAATTGTGCCTATTGTTGAACCTGATTGTAGCATGCCCATTGTCACCTCCAATGCCGCGGCATCTACTCTACCTAATGCCGTGGCATCTCCAAGCTCCCATGCCGCGGCATCTCCTCTTGCACTTGGACAATCAAAATGGGGCCAACCCGGAACTAAGCCCTCTTTTGTCTCACTCTTCAAGGACAATAGGCAGCCGGACAAGGGCATGAAACTACACTATATTGATCCCAAAGGTGATATCATTGATCTTACTAGCCGTACAATTTCTTCTATGGTGCAAATTTGGGGATATTGCCTTGTTGCTTACTTCGATGGGAGGTTTCCGGGATTGAAAAACATTCATGCTATGACCCAAAAATGGGGTGTGCCGTGTAGAGTGAGATCTCATGATAGGGGTTGGGTTATCTTCAAGTTTCAAAATGATGAAGATAGGTCAAAGGTTCTCATGGAAGGGCCCTACTCCTTGTTTGGAAAAACTTTCCATCTAAAACCACTTTCCGAGGACTTTGCCATGGATGATGAAGAATTCTTGAAAGTTCCCATTTGGGTACAATTTCCTCACCTTCCATTGAGAATTTGGGAGGAAGAGATCATAAGTGAAGTTGCTTCTAGGGTTGGGGTCCCATTGACCACGGATAGGGTCACTCTTGAGAAGGCAAGGTCCTCATTTGCACGAGTTCTTGTTGAGGTGGATGCTTCTAAACCCCCCCCCCCCCTCTCTTGATTCCTATTCGGCTACCAAATGGGAGACTACATAAACAAAGTGTGAGGTATGAAACATTTCCAAATTATTGCTTTCATTGTAAGTGTTTCGGTCACCATGCTTTCACATGTAAGGTTATTGCCCAAATTGAGAAAGAGGAAATGGAAAGAGAAAAGAAGAAAAATAGCATTGGGGCCGAGGAGGAGGAACATGACTTGGTTTCTAACAAACCAAGTGAACAGGCCGTGAACAACATTGCTATGGACAATGGCAAAGGAAAGGAAAAGCTTGACAAAGAGCAAATCATCCCAAAAAGTGATCACCCATTTTTTAAGAAGATACGGTTCTCCAAAAATAGCAAGAAGAAGCCAAGAAGAGGGGAGGCAACCACTTCTACACTCCAAGAGGATCAAGCTGACTTGCAAACCACCCGAGTGGCTAGGAACTTTCATGAGGTCTACCAAGACGAGGTGATTTTTGACATGGAACCGGATGAATATCTAACACCTACTATCAAGGTGAAACAAATTGATGAGATGGACAAGGAAGCTCCCATAATCAAAATTGACCACAATCTTAGAGTTGTTAACAATGAAGATCCCGGTATGTTCTTTACCAAGGAATGCTTGGAAGGCCTACCCGATATTTCTCACACAAATGAGGGCTATGCCTATGGCTCGGTTTTTATGAGAAGTGTTTTTAGACACTTCTTATGTCGTTTCTTTGAAGATGGATGCCCAAGGGGAAATGCTTGTAAAGTGAAAAACCCAATGAAGATGGACCTTACAAAGAGCCGAGTTATCCATGATATTAGGGATGCTTATCTTGATGATGTGATCACCAAACTTGATGTAGATCAAGACAATAGACCGTGCATCCATCTTTCGCATGTTGAGGAGGTCAAAGAGGGAATGACAAGATTAGATAACTACTTGAGTGTCACCCAAGATAGGCAAACCATGGGGCTGAATTTCACTACCCAATGCCTAATAGGGCTGCCCGGAGTCATTACAACGGAGGAGGGGTATGATTTCACTTCCTTTTTCATCCAATATATCTATGATTTTCTTTTTCTTGTTAGGTATAAACCAAGGAGCAAATCAGTGGAGAAGGAGGACAAAGGGGCCAAAAAGGGGAGTTCCTACTAATCTTTTTTATGTTTTTAGCAGCTTGGAATGTCCGGGGCCTTAATAAGGTCTCCAAACAAAACTCGATAGTTAAGTTTATGCTTTCTAATGGTGTACGTGCTTGTTGTTTGCTTGAAACCAAAATGACCTCTATTAATTTTGTTAGATTTACTAAAAATAGGCTGCATTCTTGGCTATCTTGTACTAATTTTGACCTAATCGAGGGTGGGCGCATGGCAATCCTTTGGGACCCTAATTTTATACATGTTAACATCCTTGAAATTGATAAACAACATGTCCATTGTGAAATGAAGTGCAAAACTACCCAAATGCGTTTTTTTGTTACATTTTTCTATGCCCTTTACACGGTTTTGGAGAGAAGATTACTTTGGAACCATGTAGCAGATTTGGAACCTAACATTACTTGCCCTTGGCTTGTAATGGGGGATTTCAATTGCGTTGGTAGTCCAAATGAGAGGGTGGGTCCCACCCCTCCCTCGGCCTATCTAATCCAAGATCTAAATGATTTTAAAATCCAAACTAATCTTGTTGATACTCCATCCACGGGTGAGTTCCTTACTTGGAATAGAGGATCCCTTTGGGCTAAGCTTGATAGGGTGCTTATGAATCCAATTTGGAGTACAAATGGTGTCTCTTGCAATACCCATTTTTGTGATATGGAGGCTGACTTTGACCATAGTGCTTCTCTTGTTACTATTGGGCATAATCATTTTAAAGGCACAAAACCTTTCAAGTTTTTCAATATGTGGCTTAGAAAGGAATCTTTCAATACCATTCTCACCAACCATTGGGGCAAGGATGTACATGGGAGCTCTCAATTTATTCTTGCCCAAAAGTTGAAAACCTTAAAAAGACAGCTTAAAGAACTTAATAAACTGAATTTTGGTCATATCTCGGAAAAGGTTAAAGAAACAAAAAAGGAGTTCAAAAGGGTACTTGGGTTGTCCATGCATGCTCCTCTTGATAACACCATTAGGAATGAAGTTGATTTGATTAAAAAGAAACTCCTTAACCTCAAATCAGCCGAGGAGGATTTTTATAGACAAAAAGCCAAAGCTAACCATCTCATCCAAGGTGATAAGTGTACTAAGTACTTCCATTCAATTGTTAAAAAGAATATGGCTAGGAACACCATTACTGCTCTTAAGCTTCCTAATGGTGACTCTACCACCTCAATTGACCAAGTTGCTATGGAATTTGTTAATTTTTACACTAATCTATTTGGCACACACTATCCTACCTTATGTTTGGATCCTAGGATTGTTACTTCGGGTAACCTTCTTCCATGTGATTCTGTTGAGGGGTTAATTGCTCCAATTACTGATCTAGAGATTAAAGAATCCCTCTTTGATATTGGTGATAATAAAGCACCGGGCCCGGATGGTTATACCTCGGCCTTTTTCAAGCACAATTGGCACCTTGTTGGCCATGACTTTATACTAGCTGTCAAAGGCTTCTTTGGATCTGGTAAGCTACTTAAACAACTCAATCATACTCTTATTGCCTTGATCCCTAAGACCACACATTCACCCACAGCTTCTGATTTTAGACCTATCTCTTGCACCAATGTTATCTATAAGGTGATTACCAAGATCCTAGCTAAGAGATTGACTCCATGCTTACCTAATTTGATAGACCCTGCCCAAGGGGTCTTTGTGGATGGTAGGTTCATGATTGATAATATTTTTATTGCTCAAGAATTGGTTAGAGGATACGCTAGGAAACATGTCTCACCACGTTGTATGATCAAAGTTGACCTACGGAAGGCTTATGATACTATTTCATGGGAATTCTTGTATAACATGCTTTTACACTTGGGCTTTCCTAACAAGTTTATACATTGGATCATGGAATGTGTCACCACACCCTCTTACTCTATTTCTATAAATGGGGCCCTTCATGGACACTTCATTGGTAAGAGAGGCCTTAGACAAGGTGACCCTATGTCCCCTCTCTTGTTTGCCCTTTGCTTGGAATATTTTTCTAGATTATTGAATGTGAAAACCAATGAAGCCCCTTTTAAATTTCATCCTAAGTGTGGAAGTTTGAAAATATCTCATATTGCTTATGCTGATGACTTGATGCTTTTTTCAAGAGGTGACTATGCATCCATTAAAATCCTCATTGACTCCTTAGAAGATTTTGGTAACATATCTGGCCTTCGGGTTAATTATGATAAATCCAACATCTTTTTAGGAGGAATGGCTATATATGAGCTTGATAACATTTTGAGCTTGGTTGATTTCAAAGCAGGTTCCTTTCCTGTTAAATATCTTGGAGTTCCTCTTGCTCCTCTCAAGATTTCGGTGACACATTTTGCTCCATTATTGGAGTCCATTTCCACCTATATAAGTGCATGGAATGTTAAAACCCTCTCCTATGCTGGTAGAAGTGAACTTATTAAAGCTGTCATACAGGGGGTTCATTCTTTCTGGTTACAATTATTTCCTATCCCGAATGTAATACTTGACAGGATAACCTCCATGTGCCGTATCTTCCTCTGGGGTTGTAAGTACTCTAGGGTAGCTTGGGCTGATATTTGCCTCCCTAAGAATGAAGGTGGCCTTGGAATACATGATACTAAAATCTGGAATTCAGCCCTGCTTGCTAAAAGTTTCTGGGATATTCATCTTAAAAAGGATACCCTTTGGGTTAAATGGGTTCATAGTGTGTACCTCAATGGCCGAAATGTGTGGGATTTTGTCCCACACCATAGGGATTCACAACTAATGAAGAAACTGGCCATGGTTCGGGATGAAATTGTCTCCAAATTTGAGGATGTGGCTGATACTATTCGTTGCTTGAACTCTTTTCAAGCTAAAGGTAAACTTGTATCCTCAAAAGTCTATGACCTACTTAGAATTAAAGGCCCTACCCGTAGGTGGATGGCCTTTATTTGGAAGGATTATATCCCCCCCAAGTTTTCCTTTACTACTTGGTTGGCATTCCGGAATAGGTTAGCTACATGTGATAATCTTCATAGATTAGATGTAGTTAACACTTGTGTGATGTGCAAGGGTGGGCCGGAAACGGCTTCACACCTATACTTTGAATGCCCCTTTTCAGGAAAGATTTGGAGCTTGGTGAAGAACTGGATGGGCATGCCGCGGCTGATGGGTACACTCTCAAGCTCGGTGAAATGGATCAAGAAAGAGAGAAGTGGAGCCAACATAATAGCTAAGGCCACAAGAATTGCTTTTTGCTTCTCGGTTTACCACATTTGGAGAACTAGGAATGCTATCAAGTTTGATGGCACTTCCCCTAAAGTTGAAGATATATTCGCTCGAATCAAGTATATTGTCTATAAAATTTTGTATAGCATCTATCCACATGACTTGGTGGTTTTTTGACGTTCATTAGCCCATCACCTTGGTTTTTGTGATCGGCTTTGCATAGAGTGCCAACCAGCCTCTCTGGTTTTCTTTTGGAGGTGATGGGTTATCCAATCTTTGGATAACCTCCAATTTTGCCTACCTTTGTTTTTGCTTGTATAGTTAAACTCTTTGGATGGTTACCTTTATATATACTTACAGTTCATCCAAAAAAAATTGAAACCAGCGCCTGAAGACAAGTTTTAGAACTCGGTAAGATCTTTCCAACGAGATATTAAACGCTTTCAACGGCACAAAATAGAGCAATATATGATCGCATCAAATTCTACACGAGTTTGGAGTGAAATCAGAAACATTTGTGAATATATGGTTAATCTGTAACTTTTAATTAATGAATTGTGAATGAAGTTGGAACAATAGCTTCAGAGCTCCGATATATCTTTCCAACGAGATATAATACGCTCCAAACGGATAAACACACAGCAATATATGAGTGTCACAAATACTTAGCCTTATCTCTATGATTTAGCGTTTTCAGCGAAAATAGAGCACTTTTAGCGTAAATACAGTGTATTTTAGTAATTAGGCAATAATCCCTTGATATTCTGAAACCAGCGCCTGAAAACAAGTTTTAGAACTCGGTAACATCTTTCCAACGAGATATTAAACAATTTCAACGACACAAAATAGAGCAAGATATGATCGCATCAAATTCTACTCGAGTTCGGAGTGAAATCAGAAACATTTGTTTATATATGGTTAATTTGTAACTTTTAATTAATGCATTGTAAATGAAGTTGGAACAATAGCTTTAGAGCTCCGATCTATCTTTCCAACGAGATATAATACGCCCCAAACGGATAAATACACAGCAGGATATGAGTGTCACAAATACTTAGCCTTATCTCTATGATTTAGCGTTTTCAGCTAAAATAGAGCACTTTTAGCGTAAATACAGTGTATTTTAGTAATTAGGCAATAATCCCTTGATTTTTTGAAACCAGCGCCTGAAGACAAGTTTTAGAACTCGGTATGATCTTTCAAACGAGATATTAAACGCTTTCAATGGCACAACAAAGAGCAAGATGTGATCGCATTAAATTCTACACGAGTTCGGAGTGAAATCAGAAACATTTGTGAATATCTGGTTAATCTGTAACTTTTAATTAATGCATTGTAAATGAAGTTAGAACAATAGCATTAGAGCTCCGATCTATTTCCAACGAGATATAATACGCTCCAAACGGATAAACCCACAGCAAGATATGAGTGTCACAAATACTTAGCCTAATCTCAATGATTTAGCATTTTCAGCGAAAATAGAGCACTTTTAGCGTAAACACAGTGTCTTTCTATTTTTATTACTATTATTATTACTATTATTATTACTATTATTACTATTATTAATATTATTATTATTATTATTATTATTATTATTCTTCTTATTATTATTATTATTATTATTATTATTATTATTATTATTATTATTATTATTATTATTATTATTATTATGTTTTTTATTATTATTATTATTATTATTATTATTATTATGTTTATTATTATTATTATTATTATTATTATTATTATTATTATTATTATTATTATTATTATTATTATTATTATTATTATTATTATTATTATTATTATTATTATTATTATTATTAGCTCCGATCTATCTTTCCAACGAGATATAATACGCTCCAAATGGTTAAACACACAGCAAGATATGAGTGTCACAAATACTTAGCCTTATCTCTATGATTTAGCGTTTTCAGCTAAAATAGAGCACTGTTAGCGTAAATAAAGTTTATTTTAGTAATTAGGCAATCATCCCTTGATATTTTGAAACCAGCGCCCAAGGAAAAGTTTGCTCTAGAGAGGGTTGAGAGCTCTTCTCTCCAAAAACGACCCAACGGTCATTTTTGCTCTCTCTCGGTCGCAAACCACCTTACACCACCACTCCACCACCGCAAAACACCACCCTCCACCATACGAAGCTTATATATCTCGACTATTACCTCTTCAACACTGGGAGGGCGTAATATCTTGGATATCTAACCTTCTTCCCCGTCATTTTGAATCAAAATACCAGCGCACTTCACTATTCACACGAAAAGGTCAACGCCCATATCTCTCATTATACTTGGCCGTTTTGGATTTTGAGCTTGGTTTGAGCTTCGCCTTGGTGTGGAGATCAACCTTATCAACTTTATTTGGCAATCGGCCAAGTCCGTACAAGCACCTACTGTTCACAATCGACTCCATTAGTACGGATTCCAAGCTCACAACGCAAAGGAGAAAGAAAAGGTACTCGGTTTTGTTTGGAGGGGTTGCTATTCTTAGCTACCCCTTCCATGTTTTTGAAGTTCTAAGCTTAATTCCAACCACATTATGCCAAAGTCTACGGTGAAGAAGAAGGAGGCTCCACCTCCAACGAAGTTCTCCACAAGACTCAAGGAAAAGGCAAAAACTAGGGAGTTAGAAGATGCCCTCTCGGTTATGGACCAAATAAGCGATTCCGACATGGATGGGAACTCTCAAGCTAGTGATTCCGAAGGTTCTTCAAGGCCTATCCAACCGGAAATTGCCCTTCAACCTCCTAACCCTGAGGTAACATCTTTAACACCCTTAAACGAGAATGAGAACACACAAACCGAATCACAAGCTATTGAAAATTCGGAGGTGATTCCTACTTGTGGTGAACCCGTGATAAAAGATGTGATAGGGGCTGTTTTAGAACCAGAAATTCAAGGGGAGGGTGATATTAATGATCTCTATGTTGCTGCTTTGGGTAAACAAATAACCCCTCAACAAGCCGAGACTCCTAAACAAATAAAACTGCCATTTGCCTCTTTGTTCAAGGACAATAGAGAGCCTACTAAAGGAATGAAGCTACGGTTTATTGAACCCATAGGTGAATTTGTGGATTTGCTTGATAGAACCATGCCTTCCATGGTGGAGATTTGGGGTCATTGTCTTGTAGGATACTTTGCGGGTAGGTACCCCGGCTTCAAACCTATCCAAGAGCTTGTATCCAAATGGGGAGTGTCGTGCAAAGTGAGAACCCATGATAGGGGTTGGGTGATTTTCAAGTTCCAAAGTGAGGAAGATCCAAAGTCCTCATGGAGGGACCCCATACATTATTTGGAAAATCACTATACCTCAAAACACTTTCGGATAACTTCTCTTTTGAAAGTGAGGAATTTTTGAAAGTTCCAATATGGGTGAAATTCCCTAATCTCCCATTGCAAATATGGAATGAAGATGTGATAAGTGAGATAGCTTCAAGGGTGGGTATGACTCTAACCACGGATAGAGTAACCCAAGAAAGAGCCATTTCTAAATATGCAAGGGTACTTATTGAAGTGGATGCCTCTAAGCCGCCACCTCTCACTTTGAAAGTAAGGCTACCGAATGGGAGGTTTCATATCCAAAAGGTCATCTATGAGACATTCCCTAATTTTTGCTTCCATTGTAAGTCCTATGGGCACCATGCTTTTACTTGTAAAGTAATAGCCGAGATGGAGAAGAAGGAAAGGGAAGAAAAGAAGAAGCTAGATCAAGGCACACAAAACCAAACCGAAGTTGACAAAAGGAGAAGTGTTGACAAAGGGAAGGGCATAGCTTTGGAAGAGAATGTTGCGGCACCAAAGGGGGGCACTTTGAAAGGTGTGGACAGCACTACAAATGCCGCGGCATCCACATCACAACCTGTACCTAATAACACCAATGCCGCGGCATTGGAGAAGACCTATGTCCCAAAGGAGGAACATCCCTTTATCAAAGCAGCCCGTTTAAAGAAGAAGAAAAAGAGGAAGCCCAAAAAGAAGATACAACAAAGGGAGGATGGGGAAGTGTCCTCGGGCTATGAAACATCAAAGGAAAAAGAGGATGAGGAGGAACAACCAAGGAAAATCACAAGCTTCAAGGATTTCTTTGATGATGAAGTCATCATTGAAATGGATGCGGATGAATATGGGGAGCCTACCATCAAAGTGGCACATATTGATGATGTTACCGAGCCTACAATCAGATTGAATCACCTACTTAAGGCTGTAGATGATACAAAACCAGGGGTCTACTTCATAAAAAAGTGCTTGGAAAACCTCCCGGGTGTGAGAAAAAAGAAGAAAGACTATGTCTATACCTCAACTTTTATGAGATGCGTGTATAGGCATTATCTTTATAGATACTTTGAGGATGGTCACCTTATGGGAAATGGTATCAAAGTCAAAGATTTGAGGAAGTTTACAAGAAAAACAGTCCGGGTGGTTAGAGACATCAAAGAGGCATACTTGGATGATGTGATCACAAAAATTGAGTTTCAAGAAGGGGAAAGACCGAGGATTCATCTCATGCATTGTGATGATGTGGAAGTGATGATGACTAGGCTTGACAACTACTTAGAGATGGAGGATAGCTTGGCACACAAAGGAATAACCTTCACCACCGATTGCCTAAAATCACTTCCCGGAGCATTTCCAACCGAGCAAGGGTATGAATTCTCCTCTACTTTTATAACACTTGTGTATGATTTGTTCCTTTCCAGGTATAGGGGATGTGAGGAATATAGAAGATGGAAGAGAATGCAATGGGAAAGGCAATTGCCGAGCAAAAGGAGGGGGAGGAAGACCTAGCATGTTTTTATGATAGTTACATCTTGGAATGTAAGGGGGCTGAATCAAGCCTCAAAACAAAATAATATCCTTACCTTCATAAGAGTAAATAAGGTACGTATTATGTGTCTTCTTGAAACTAAAATGTCAATAACTAGTTTTGCTAATATTTTGAAATTTAGATTGCCTAATTGGAACTATGTCACAAATTTTGATAAAATTGGAGGGGGGCGTATAGCTGTTTTGTGGGATCCTTGTTTTGTTGAGGATGATATTTTGGAAATTGATGTCCAACATGTGCATGCTAGATTTAGGTGTAAAATAACCCAAGTTTATTTTTATACCTCTTTTGTGTATCCTATATACGGTTTTAGAAAGGAGAGTGTTGTGGGATCATTTGTCTAGGCTAAGCACTAATATTCTTGGCCCTTGGGCTGTGTTGGGTGATTTTAATTGTGTTGGGGATCCTCATGAAAGAAAAGGATCTGCCACTCCCACGGGTTACCTAATGAAGGATCTAAATGAGATGAAAATCAAAACTTTTCTTGATGATGCCCCCTCCTCGGGTGAATTCTTCACTTGGAATAGGGGTGCAAATTGGGCAAAGTTGGATAGGATTCTTATCAACCCTAATTGGAGTACCCATGGGATTGCATGTACAGCCCACTTTTTTGAAATGGAATGCCAATTTGATCATGTGGCTGCTTTACTTAGCATTGGCACTACAAACAATGGTGGATCAAAACCTTTTAAATTTTTTAACATGTGGATGAAACATGAGCACTTTTGTGGGATTTTAGAGGAGGTTTGGAATAGGAATGTGGAAGGGACTGCTCAATTTCGGATGGTCCGGAAACTTAAACTCCTAAAACAGCCTCTAAAACAATTAAATGTGAATGAGTTTAGTCATATCTCGGCAAGAGCAAAGGAATCTAAAAAAGAGTACCAAAGAGTCTATCAATTAGCTCTTTTGGCTCCCTATGATGATGCCCTTAAAGAGGAAATGAATATTGCTAAGAAAAGAGCTCTTTTTCTTAAAGAGGCCGAGGAAGCCTATCTCAAACAAAAGGCCAAGGCTGTCCACTTAATACAAGCTGATAGATGTACAAGATATTTTCATTCAATTGTTAAGAAAAAACAAGCTAAGAACTCCATTGCTTCCTTTAGGTTACAGGATGGATCTCTTACCCAATCTATGGACCAGGTTGCAAAGGAGTTTATTAGCTTTTTTAAGGGTCTCTTAGGTACCACTGGTCCTTCTTTTGATTTTAATCCAAACATTCTGGCCTCCGGTAAATTGATTGACCAAACATTGGTGGAGGACCTCATTAAACCTATAACAGAGTTGGAAATCAAAGAAGCTGTCTTTGACATTGGGAATGATAAGGCACCTGGACCGGATGGTTACTCATCTGCTTTCTTTAAAACTAATTGGAGAATGGTGGGTGAGGATATGTGTGCATCTGTTAAAGAATTCTTTGAATCTGGGAAGATGCTAAAACAAGTTAACCATACTGTGGTAGCTCTAATCCCTAAGACTAATCATTCTCCCTCATTTTCTGATTTTAGACCTATATCCTGCACTAATGTGACCTATAAAGTTATCACCAAGATCTTGGCAGCTAGGCTTGGACCTTGTCTCTCTAGTATAGTTGATCCATCACAAGGGGCTTTTGTGGATGGTAGGCTTATGGCTGACAACATCTTTCGTGCCCAAGAGCTTGTGAGGGGATATACTAGGAAGCGAGTTTCTCCTAGATGTATGATTAAGGTGGATCTTAGAAAGGCTTATGATACTGTGTATTGGGAATTTCTGGACAAGGTGTTAAGGGGTATAGGTCTGCCACACATCTTTGTAGGTTGGATAATGGAGTGTGTCACTACTTCTTCCTTTTCTATCTCCATAAATGGGGTCCTGCATGGCTGGTTTGAAGGAAAGAGGGGTTTAAGGCAAGGGGACCCTATGTCTCCCATGTTGTTTGTGCTATGTTTAGAGTATTTATCTCGGATGTTAGCAATTAGGACCTCTAACCCTAATTTTTGCTATCACCCTTTATGCTCTAAACTAAAGATTTCTCACTTAGCATATGCAGATGACTTGATGTTATTTTCTAAAGGTGAACCTAAATCTATAAAGATATTGGTGGACTCTTTGCATGACTTTAGTAGGGCTTCTGGCCTTATGGTCAATCAAGACAAATCCAATATCTTTGTAGGGGGTAACATTGCAAATAAGTTGCCACATATCTTACAATTGGTAGACTTCCAACAAGGATCCTTCCCGGTAAGGTATTTGGGTATTCCTCTGGCCCCATTAAAGATCTCTGTAGCACAATTCTCTCCTTTGATTGATACGGTTACAGATTATTTCAATGCATGGAATACCAAATCCTTATCTTATGCGGGGAAAGTTGAGTTGATAAAATCAGTCGTGTAAGGGGTGCAATCATTTTGGTTAGGGATATTTCCGGTTCCTAAAACTATTTTGGACAGAATTGTTAGCCTTTGCCGTGTATTTTTGTGGGGGGGGGGGGGGGGGAAGCATGCAAAAGTGGCATGGGAGGATGTTTGTTTACCTCAAAAAGAAGGTGGGCTTGGAATTAGGGACACTAAGGTGTGGAATAATGCCTTATTGTCCCGTACCCTATGGAACATCCACACTAAACAAGACACATTATGGGTGAGGTGGGTTCATGGTGTTTATCTCCATGGGAGAGATGTGTGGACATTTGTTCCACACAATAGGGACTCACAATTGATGAAAAGAATGGCACTCATCCGAGACCTAATTGTGTCTAAATACTCATCTATTACCGAGACCATTACTCACCTTGGGAAGATGGTCCATAATGGCAAGCTTTCCTCATCCAAGGTTTATGACCTCCTTAGACTTAAAGGAACATCTCATGCGTGGATGCCTTTCATTTGGAAGGCTTATATCCCGCCCAAGTTTTCTTTCATTTTGTGGCTTGCCTTTCGGAATAGGCTGCCCACATATGATAATATGTTGTACCTTGATGTGGTTAATATTTGTCCATTTTGTAAAGGTGGTCCGGAGACGGTACCACACCTATTCTTTGAATGTTGTTGCACAGGGCAGATTTGGAATAGCATTAAAGGATGGCTCGGCATTACAAGGCAAATGACATCCTTGAGAAGTGCAATCAAGTGGATACAAAGAGAATGCAATGGAGCGCATATAAGGGCTAAAGCAACAAGGATAGCATTCAGCTACACTATATATTGGATATGGAGAACCCGAAATGCTATTCGTTTTGATGGAGCAACTTTAAAGATGGATGACATGATTACACATATCAAGTATATGGTGTACAAAGTGCTCTACTCTATCTATCCGTATCATATGATTAAATTTTGAGAAACTCTCCTTTTTGTCACGGCTTGATGGCTGCTTTTTGTTTTTTGGGACATTTGATAGCTTGCTTATGTCGCAGCTGATGTTATAGGGTATCCACGCTTGGATATGCCTTCATTTTTGTCCATACCTTGTACATAAACTTTGGTTACTAATATATTTACATTCCACCAAAAAAAAAATTGAAACCAGCGCCCAAAGACATGTTTTAGAACTCGGTAAGATCTTTCCAACGAGATATTAAATGCTTTCAATGGCACAAAATAGAGCAAGATATGATCGCATCAAATTCTACACGAGTTCGGAGTGAAATCAGAAACATTTTTGAATATCTGGTTAATCTGTAACTTTTAATTAATGCATTGTAAATGAAGTTAGAACAATAGCTTTAGAAATCCGATCTATCTTTCCAAAGAGATATAATACGCTCCAAACGGATAAACACACAGCAAGATATGAGTGTCCCAAATACATAGCTTTATCTCAATGATTTAGCGTTTTCAGCGAAGAGCACTTTTAGCGTAAATACAGTGTATTTTAGTAATTAGGCAATCATCCCTTGATATTCTGAAACCAGCGCCTGAAAACAAGTTTTAGAACTCGGTATGACCTTTCCAACGAGATATTAAACAATTTCAACGACACAAAATAGAGCAAGATATGATCGCATCAAATTCTACACGAGTTCGGAGTGAAATCAGAAACATTTGTTTATATATGGTTAATTTGTAACTTTTAATTAATGCATTGTAAATGAACTTGGAAAAATAGCTTTAGAGCTCCGATATATCTTTCCAACGAGATATAATACGCCCCAAACGGATAAACACACAGCAGGATATGAGTGTCACAAATACTTAGCCTTATCTCTATGATTTAGCGTTTTCAGCTAAAATAGAGCACTTTTAGCGTAAATACAGTGTATTTTAGTAATTACGCAATAATCCCTTGATTTTTTGAAACCAGCGCCTGAATACAAGTTTTAGAACTCGGTATGATCTTTCAATCGAGATATTAAACGCTTTCAATGGCACAACAAAGAGCAAGATGTGATCGCATCAAATTCTACACGAGTTCGGAGTGAAATCAGAAACATTTGTGAATATATGGTTAATCTGTAACTTTTAATTAATGCATTGTAAATGAAGTTGGAACAATAGCTTTAGAGCTCCGATCTATCTTTCCAACGAGAAATAATACGCTCCAAACGGATAAACACACAGCAAGATATGAGTGTCACGAATACTTAGCCTTATCTCTATGATTTAGCGTTTTCAGCGAAAATAGAGCACTTTTAGCGTAAATACAGTGTATTACTATTTTTATTACTATTATTATTACTATTATTATTACTATTATTATTATTCTTATTATTATTATTATTATTATTATTATTATTATTATTATTATTATTATTATTATTATTATTATTATTATTATTATTATTATTATTATTATTATTATTATTATGTTGATGATGATGATTATTATGATTATTATTATTATTATTATTATTATTATTATTATTATTATTATTATTATTATTATTGTTGTTGTTGTTGTTATTATTATTATTATTATTATTATTATTATTATTATTATTATTATTAGCTCCGATCTATCTTTCCAACGAGATATAATACGCTCCAAACGGTTAAACACACAGCAAGATATGAGTGTCACAAATACTTAGCCTTATCTCTATGATTTAGCGTTTTCAGCGAAAATAGAGCACTGTTAGCGTAAATAAAGTTTATTTTAGTAATTAGGCAATCATCCCTTAATATTTTGAAACCAGCGCCCAAAGACATGTTTTAGAACTCGGTAAGATCTTTCCAACGAGATATTAAATGCTTTCAATGGCAAAAAATAAAGCAAGATATGATCGAATCAAATTCTACACGAGTTCGGAGTGAAATCAGAAAGATTTGTGAATATCTGGTTAATCTGTAACTTTTAATTAATGCATTGTAAATGAAGTTGGAACAATAGCTTTAGAGCCCCGATCTATCTTTCCAACGAGATATAATACGCTCCAAATGGATAAACACACAGCAAGATATGAGTGTCACAAATACTTAGCCTTATCTCTATGATTTAGCGTTTTCAGCGAAAATAGAGCACTTTTAGCGTAAATACAGTGTACTTTAGTAATTAGGCAATCATCCATTGATATTTTGAAACCAGAGCCTGAAGACAAGTTTTAGAACTCGGTAAGATCTTTCGAACGAGATATTAAACGCTTTCAACGGTAAAAAATAGAGCATGATATGATCGCATCACATTCGACACGAGTTCGGAGTGAAATCAGAAACATTTGTGAATATATGGTTAATCTTTAACTTTTAAATAATGCATTGTAAATGAAGTTGGAACAATATCTTTAGATCTCCGATCTATCTTTCTAACGAGATATAATACGCTCCAAACGGATAAACACACAGCAAGATATGAGTGTCACAAATACTTAGCCTTATCTCTAAGATTTAGCGTTTTCAGCGAAAATAGAGCACTTTTAGCGAAAATACAGTGTACTTTATTAATTAGGCAATCATCCCTTTATATTTCGAAACCAGCGCCTGAAGACAAGTTTTAGAACTCGGTAAGATCTTTCCAACGAGATATTAAACGCTTTCAACGACACAAAATAGAGCAAGATATGATCGCATCAAATTCTACACGAGTTCGGAGTGAAATCAGAAACATTTGTGAATATATGGTTAATCTGTAACTTTTAATTAATGCATTGTAAATGAAGTTGGAACAATAGCTTCAGAGCCATGACACCGGAGCGAGATAGCACAATTTACGCTATCAAGGGATGAAACCATATATTAATGGAACCATGTATTGTGAATGATGTTCCAACTTCAGAACCATGTATTTGTGAATGATGTTCCAACTTCATTTACAATTCATTAATTAAAAGTTACATATTAACCATATATTCACAAATGTTTCTGATTTCACTCCGAACTCGTGAAAAATTTGATACGAACATATCTTGCTCTATTTTTTGCCGTTGAAAGCGTTTAACATCTCGTTGGAACGATCTTACCGAGTTCTAAACCTTGTCCTCTGGCGCTGGTTTCAAAATATTAATGGATGATTCCCTAATTACTAAAATACACTGTATTTACGCTAAAAGTGCTCTATTTTCGCTTAAAATGCTAAATCATAGAGATAAGGCTAAGTATTTGTGACACTCATATCCTGCTGTGTGTTTATCCGTTTGGAGCGTATTATATCTCGTTGGAAAGATAGATCGGAGATCTAAAGCAATTGTTCCAACTTCATTTACAATGCATTAAATAAAAGTTACAGATTAACCATATATTCACAAATGTTTCTGATTTCACTCCGAACTCGTGTAGATTTGATGCGATCATATCTTGCTCTATTTTGCGGTAAAGTGCTCTATGATTTAAACGAGTTCAGGCTTTAGTATTAACGTGATTTATAAGATCTCCGATTAAAGTGAGCTCTAAAGTTACAGATTAACCATATATTCCCCATAAATGTTTCTAAAATATATTTAGAACTCGGTAAGATCATTCTCTACAAGTGTGTCGCCTTAACTTTTCCAAAGACTCATTTCAGTATATTCTTTCAGGAATGGGTGGTAGTGATAGGACGGTTTGAGGGAATCCGAGAGGGTGCGCGCCGGGGATAGCCGGGCAAGCCAATCGGGGAATATCAAGGTCGCCAAAAAGGTGAGGTAGCAGCCACCAAGGCCAACAAACACGAGCCGCGATGGCTGATCGCATTGTGACTAGATTCGAGTCGTGGAACTCGGAGGATGACTCGACTTATCACCCTGAAAGTGAGTCAGATGATACTTCTTTTGATGAAAACGGTGGGGAGGATATACATAGTATTCCTCTTGACCAGGTTAGTGAGATGTATCGATGGTACCGACGGGAAAGGGAAAGGCAACGACAAAGAGCCAAGGTGGGACATGTCAGAGACGAGACCTCTCGCAGGAGGGGTCGGGGTGCTCATAGGGCACAAGTTAGAACGGTCAAAGATTCTGATGGTGAAGAACCATTCATTATGATCTCAAAGTACCTAAAAGAGGCTAGGGCCTTGGGGTGCAAACCGTTTGATGGGACAGGTGATATCTCGGACGCAGCCGAGTGGATAAAAAGGTTAAATGATGCAGCCGATGACATGCAAGTGGTCCCTGATCGAAAGTTAAGGGTAGCCACTAGATTGTTCGAAGGTTTAGCTTCTACTTGGTGGGAAGGTATCAAGGGTAAGTTTGACGGGGTTGTCACGTGGGACAACTTCGAGCAATCATTCTATGAACAGTTCTATACCTCTTTCGAAGTAAATCGAAAGAGGAGGGAATATACAAATCTCAAGCAAGGCAATGAGTTTACGGTGAAGCAATTGGAACAAAGGTTCCGACATTTGGCAAGGTTCTTGCCTGAATATGCCGCCAATGAGGATCGAATGGCGAACCATTTTTGGAATGCACTAAATTTGGAGGTACGCGAAAGGGCGACCTATCAATTCAACATGACTTTCAGTCAAGTAGTAGCCCAGGGTCTCCAGGGGGAAGAGCTTTGGGAGGAAAGGCAAGCATTGGGTGATATTGTTCCAACTTCATTTACAATGCATTAATTAAAAGTTACAGATGAAGCATATATTCACAAATGTTTCTGAGTTCACTCCGAACTCGTGTAGAATTTGATGCGATCATATCTTGCTCTAGTTTTTGCCGTTGAAAGCGTTTAATGTCTCGTTGGAAACATCTTACCGAGTTCTAAAACTTGTCTTCAGGAGCTGGTTTCAAACTATCAAGGGAGGATTGCCTAATTACTAAAATACACTGTATTTACGCTAAAAGTGATCTATTTTCGCTGAAAACGCTAAATCATAGAGATAAGGCTAAGTATTTTTGACACTCATATCTTGCTGTGTGTTTATCCGTTTGGAGCGTGTTATATCTCGTTGGAAAGATAGATCGGAGCTCTAAAGCTTTTGTTCCAACTTCATTCACAATGCATTATTTAAAAGTTACAGATTAACCATATATTAACAAATGTTTCTGATTTCACTTCGAACTCGTGTAGAATTTGATGCGATCATATCTTGCTCTATTTTGTGCCGTTGAAAGCGTTTAATATCTCGTTGGAACGATCTTACCGAGTTCTAAAACGTTTATTCAGGCACTAGTTTCAATATATAAAGGGATGATTGCCTAATTAATAAAATACACATCATTTACGTTAAAAGTGCTCTATTTTCGCTGAAAACGCTAAATCATAGAGATAAGGCTAAGTATTTGTGACACTCATATCTTGCTGTGTGTTTATCCGTTTGGAGCATATTATATCTCGTTGGAAAGATAGATCGGAGCTCTAAAGCATTTGTTCCAACTTCATTTACAATGCATTCATTAAAAGTTACAGATTAACCATATATTCACAAATGTTTCTGATTTCACTCTGAACTCGTGTAGAATTGATGCGATCATATCTTGCTCTATTTTGTGCCATTGAAAGCGTTTAATATCTCGTTGGAAAGATATTAACGAGTTCTAAAACTTGTCTTTAGGCGCTGGTTTCAAAATATCAAGCTATGATTGCCTAATTACTAAAACACACTGTATTTACGCTAAAAGTGCTCTATTTTCGCTGAAAACGCTAAATCTTAGAGATAAGGCTAAGTATTTGTGACACTCATATCTTGCTGTGTGTTTATCCGTTTGGTGCGTATTATATCTCGTTGGAAAGATAGATCGGAGCTCTAAAGTTATTGTTCCAACTTCATTTACAAAGCATTCATTAAAAGTTACAGATTAACCATATATTCACAAATGCTTCTGATTTCACTCTGAACTCGTGTAGAATTTGATGCGATCATATCTTGCCCTATTTTGTGCCGCTGAAAGCGTTTAAAATCTCGTTGGAAAGATCTTACCGAGTTCTAAAACTTTTCTTCAGGCGCTGGTTTCAGAATATCAAGGGATGATTGCCTAATTACTAAATGACACTGTATTTACGCTAAAAGTGCTCTATTTTCGCTGAAAACGCTAAATCTTAGAGATAAGGCTAAGTATTTGTGACACTCATATCTTGCTGTGTGTTTATCCGTTTGGAGCGTATTATATCTCGTTGGAAAGATAGATCGGAGCTCTAAAGTTATTGTTCCAACTTCATTTACAACGCATTCATTAAAAGTTACAGATTAACCATATATTCACAAATGTTTCTGATTTCACTCAGAACTCGTGTAGAATTTGATGCGATCATATCTTGCTCTATTTTGTGCCGTTGAAAGCGTTTAATATCTCGTTGGATATATCTTAATGAGTTCTAAAACTTGTCTTCAGGCGCTGGTTTCAAAATATCAAGGAATGATTTCCTAATTACTAAAATACACTGTATTTACGCTATAAGTGCTCTATTTTCGCTGAAAACGCCTAATCGTAGAAATAAGGCTAAGTATTTGTGACACTCATATCTTGCTGTGTGTTTATCCGTTTGGAGCGTATTATATCTCATTGGAAAGATAGATCGGAGCTCTAAAGCTATTGGTCAACCTTCATTTACAATGCATTAATTAAAAGTTACAGATTAACCATATATTCACAAATGTTTCTGATTTCACTCTGAACTCGTGTAGAATTTGATGCGATCATATCTTGCTCTATTTTGTGCCGTTGAAAGCATTTAATATCTCGTTGGAAAGATCTTACCGAGTTCTAAAACTTGTCTTCAGGCGCTGGTTTCAAAATATCAAAGGATGATTGCCTAATTACTAAAGTACAGTGTATTTTCGCTAAACGTGCTCTATTTTCGCTGAAAACGCTAAATCATAGAGATAAGGCTAAGTATTTGTGACACTCATATCTTTCTGTGTGTTTATCCGTTTGGAGCGTATTATATCTCGTTGGAAAGATAGATCGGAGATCTAAAGATATTGTTCCAACTTCATTTACAATGCATTAATTAAAAGTTACAGATTAATCATATATTCACAAATGTTTCTGATTTCACTCCGAACTCGTGTCGAATGTGATGCGATCATATCATGCTCTATTTTGTACCGTTGAAAGCGTTTAATATCTCTTTCGAAAGATCTTACCGAGTTCTAAAACTTGTCTTCAGGCTCTGGTTTCAGAATATCAAGAGATGATTGCCTAATTACTAAAAGACACTGTATTTACGCTAAAAGTGCTCTATTTTCGCTGAAAACGCTAAATCATAGAGATAAGGCTATGTATTTGTGACACTCATATCTTGCTGTGTGTTTATCCGTTTGGAGCGTATTATATCTCGTTGGAAAGATAGATCGGAGTTCTAAAGCTATTTTTCTAACTTCATTTACAATGCATTAATTAAAAGTTACAGATTAACCAGATATTCACAAATGTTTCTGATTTCACTCCGAACTCGTGTAGAATTTGATGCGATCATATCTTGCTCTATTTTGTGCCATTGAAAGCATTTAATATCTCGTTAGAAAGATCTTACCGAGTTCTAAAACATGTCTTTGTGCGCTGGTTTCAAAATATCAAGGGATGATTGCCTAATTACTAAAATACACTGTATTTACGCTAAAAGTGCTCTATTTTCGCTGAAAACGCCAAATCATAGAGATAAGGCTAAGTATTTGTGACACTCATATCCTGCTGTGTGTTTATCCGTTTGGAGCGTATTCTATCTCGTTGGATAGATAGATCGGAGATCTAAAGCTATTGTTCCAACTTCATTTACAATACATTAATTAAAAGTTACAGATTAATCATATATTCACAAATGTTTCTGATTTCACTCCGAAATCGTGTCGAATGTGATGCGATCATATCTTGCTCTATTTTGTGCCGCTGAAAGCGTTTAAAATCTCGTTGGAAAGATCTTACCGAGTTCTAAAACTTGTCTTCAGGCTCTGGTTTCAGAATATCAAGGGATGATTGCCTAATTACTAAAAGACACTGTATTTACGCTAAAAGTGCTCTATTTTCGCTGAAAACGCTAAATCATAGGGATAAGGCTAAGTATTTGTGTCACTCATATCTTGCTGTGTGTTTATCCGTTTGGATCGTATTATATCTCGTTGGAAAGATAGATCGGATCTCTAAAGCTATTGTTCCAACTTCATTTACAATGCATTAATTAAAAGTTACAGATTAACCATATATTCACAAATGTTTCTGAATTTACTCCGAACTCGTGTAGAATTTGATGCGATCATATCTTGCTCTATTTTGTGCCGTTGAAAGCGTTTAATATCTCGATGCAAAGATCTTACCGAGTTCTAAAACTTGTCTTCAGGCGCTGGTTTCAAAATATCAAGGGATGATTGCCTAATTACTAAAATACACTGTATTTACGCTAAAAGTGCTCTATTTTCGCCGAAAACGCTAAATCATAGAGATAAGGCTAAGTATTGGTGACACTCATATACTGCTGTGTGTTTATCCATTTGGAGCGTAATATATCTAGTTGGAAAGATAGATCGGAGCTCTAAAGCCATTGCTCAAACTTCATTTACAATGCATTAGTTAAAAGTTACAGATTAACCATATATTCACAAATGTTTCTGATTTCACTCCGAACTCGTGTAGAATTTGATGCGATCATATCTTCCTCTATTTTGTGCCGTTGAAAGCGTTTAATATCTCGTTGGAACGATCTTACCTTGTTCCAAAACTTGTCTTCTGGCGCTGGTTTCAAAATATCAATGGATGATTGCGTAATTACTAAAATGCACTGTATTTACGCTAAAAGTGCTCTATTTTCGCTGAAAACGCTAAATCTTAGAGATAAGACTATGTATTCGTGACACTCATATCTTGCTGTGGGTTTATCCATTTGGAGCGTATTATATCTCGTTGGAAAGATAGATCGGAGATCTAAAGCTATTTCTCCAACTTCATTTACAATTCATTAGTTAAAAGTTACAGATTAACCATATATTCACAAACACTGAGCAAGATATGAGTTTCACAAATACTTAGCCTTATCTCTACGATTAGGCGTTTTCAGCGAAAATAGATCACTTTTAGCGTAAATACAGTGTAATTTAGCAATTAGGCAATCATCCCTTGATATTTTGAAACCAGAGCCTGAAGACAAGTTTTAGAACTCGGTAAGATATTTCCAACGAGATATTAAACGCTTTCAACGGCAAAAATTAGAGCAAGATATGATCGCATCAAATTCTACACGAGTTCGGAGTGAAATCAGAAACATTTGTGAATATATGGTTAATCTGTAACTTTTAATTAATGCATTGTAAATGAAGTTGGAGCAATAGCTTTAGATCTCCGATCTATCTTTCTAACGAGATATAATACGCTCCAAACGGATAAACACACTGCAAGATATGAGTGTCACAAATACTTAGCCTTATCTATATGATTTAGCGTTTTCAGCGAAAATAGAGCACTTTTAGCGTAAGTACAGTGTATTTTAGTAATCAGGCAATCGTCCCTTGATATTTTGAAACCAGCGCCTGAAGACAAGTTTTAGAACTCGGTAAGATCTTTCCAAAGGGATATTAAACGCTTTCAACGGCACAAATTAGAGCAAGATATGATCGCATCAAATTCTACACGAGTTCGGAGTGAAATCAGAAACATTTGTGAATATATGCTTAATCTGTAACTTTTAACTAATGCATTATAAATGAAGTTGGAACAACAGCTTTAGAGCTCCGATCTATCTTTCCAACGAGATATAATACGCTCCAAACGGATAAACACACAGCAAGATATGAGTGTCACAAATACATAGCCTTGTCTATAAGATTTAGCGTTTTCAGCGAAAATAGAGCAGTTTTAGCTTAAATACAGTGTATTTTAGTAATTACGCAATCATCAATTGATATTTTGAAACCAACGCCTGAAGACAAGGTTTAGAACTCGGTACGATCTTGATGACAATAAACTTTTCGTTTCATCAACTTGAAGTTGATCAGTGCCAAAAATCAGCATGTCATCAACATATAGGCAAATTATCACACCACACCCGGTTGAATCAAACCATTGTTTTGGTGCTTGTTTCAGACCATACAAAGATTTGACAAGCTTACACACTTTATGCTCATTACCGGGCATAACAAAACCTTCTGGTTGGTTCATGTAAATTTTCTCATCAAGCTCTCCATTTAAGAAGGCTGTTTTGACATCCATTTGATGGACAACCAGATTGTGGATGGCTGCCAAAGCAACCAACAATCTAATGGTAGATATCCGGGCCACTGGTGCATATGTGTCAAAATAATCAATACTTGGTTTTTGTTTAAACCCTTGTATTACCAAACGTGCTTTGAACTTATCTATAGTTCCATCTACCTTCATCTTCTTTTTGAAGATCCATTTGCAACCCAAAGGTTTAGAACCTGGTGGCAAATCACATAGCACCCATGTATTGTTTTCTAAAATTGATGATAATTCATCATCAATTGCCTCTTTCCAAAAGGTCACATCTCGGGATTCCATGGCCTCTTTAAAGGTCTTTGGATCTCCTTCAATACTGTAACAATACGAGTATTGAAATCCAACCTCATCCCTTGATCATTCCACCAAATACAGCTGGAAATCGGAGCCAAAATTTTTAGCAATTCGAGCCCGTTTGCTTCTCCTGACCTCTTGGGGTTCCGGATCTGATATACCTTCTAAAGTTTCTGAAATTTGTCCTTCATTACTGTTAGAAATCAGATTCTTAGGCCTTGGGATTGATGAAAAACGCATTTCATCAAAAATCGCATCTCGCGACTCAATCACGGTATGTACAGAAACCGAATTATTAGGATCTATAACATAGAACCTATATGCCTTGGAATTTTCAGCATATCCTATGAAAATGCAGTCAATTCCCCTTTCTCCCAAAGTATTTATTTTGGGATTGGTTAGTTTGATAACTGCCCGACAGCCCCAAATTCTGAGATAACTCAAACTTGGAGACTTTTTGAACCATAATTCATATGGGGTTTTCTTGTTCCTTTTATTTGGAACCCTATTCAAGACATAACATGCGGTAAGCATTGCCTCCCCCCAAAAACCCTTACTCAAGCCTGAGTAAGACAACATCGAGTTGACCATTTCTTTTAAAACTCGATTTTTCCTTTCGGCAACACCATTCTGTTGTGGTGTATATGGTGCCGTGGTCTCATGGATGATACCAACTGATTG
>CAMAPE010000013.1:19847500-19890000 GCA_945859875.1 Cuscuta europaea | reverse complement strand
TCTTTCTAACGAGATATAATACGCTCCAAACGGATAAACACACAGCAAGATATGAGTGTCACAAATACTTAGCCTTATCTCTATGATTTAGCGTTTTCAGCGAAAATAGAGCACTTTTAGCGAAAATACAGTGTATTTTAGTAATTAGGCAATCATCCCTTGATATTCTGAAACCAGAGCCTGAAGAGAAGTTTGAGAACACGGTATGGTATTTCAAACGAGATATTAAACGCTCTCAACGGCACAAAATAGAGCAAGATATGATCGCATCAATTTCTACACGAGTTCGGAGCGAAATCAGAAACATTTGTGAATATATGGTTAATCTGTAACTTTTAATTAATTCATTCTAAATGAAGTTGGAACAATAGCTTTAGAGCTCCGATCAATCTTTCCAACGAGATATAATACGCTCCAAACGGATAAACACACAGCAAGATATGAGTGTCACAACTACTTAGCATTATCTCTATGATTTAGCCTTTTCAGATAAAATAGAGCACTTTTAGCGTAAATACAGTGTATGTTAGTAATTAGGCAATCATCCCTTGATATTTTGAAACCAGCGCCTGAAGCGCCTGAAAAAAGCGCCATCCGTTGAAGAAGTTGAGAGCTTCTCTCCCTAAACCTTACGCGGTTTAGGCTCTTCTTCTCACGGATTTCACCATTTCCGTTCGATTCTCTTGGTTTGAGCTTGGATTCCGGCCATAATACCTCCTCCTTTCTCTTGGTTGTATTATTCCCGGAGTTTGAGCTTCTTTTTGGGAGTTTTGAGCTAAGAACGAACTTTTTCCTCATCGCAAATACTGTTCACCGAAGAAGGTCAACGCCTCCACACGTCGCTCCTCTTGCTCAAACTTGGATTTGGAGGTTGTTCTAGCTTCGCCTAGGAGTGGGGATTAACTTTCTACAACTTTTTTCATCATCAAGAAACTTTGGACTTTCGTCATCTTCCCCAACGGTCACAAACTCCATTGGTACGGATTTTTAGCTCATGTTTTTCTTTTGAGGGGGTTGCTGCCGTTTAGCTTCCCCTTCTTCTAGCAATGGTTACCAAGAAGAAGAAAGAAACTCCTCTCCCCTTGAAGGCTTCTTCTCGGCTTAAGGCCAAAGCCCAAGGGAAGGAAATCGATGAAGCGGTCGAGGAACTCGCACAACAACAACTAACTACGGCAACTAGTTCCAAAGATGCTACAATATCTCCTACTTCGGATTCTTTGCAAACCAAGGTAATTCCCAACACTTTTGATGCTATTGTTGATAATGCAAGTGTGACCGAGGTTGTTGATGGAATGGAGGATAATATTTCGATTGATGGCTCAATTGATTCAATTGAAACTATAAGTGTTGGAGAAGAACGAGAATACATTGTTGACCCTTCGGTGAAGGATATTTTGGACCAAGAACACATTGATTCCTTGGTTGTGTCTAATGCCGAACCTGACCCGGACATTGCAAATGTTATCACCATGGCCGCGGCATCTACTACACCAATTGATGAGGCACCTACTTCTCATGCCGCGGCATCCATTCTTGCACCTACTACTCATGCCGCGGCATCTCCTCCGTATGCTAATGGGACATCAAAATGGGGTCAGCCCGGGACTAAACCTTCCTTTGTCTCACTCTTCAAGGATAATAGACAACCTGACAAAGGCATGAAACTACACTACATCGAGCCTAAAGGAGACATCATTGATCTTACTACCCGGAACCTATCTTCCATGGTGCAAATTTGGGGACATTGTCTTGTTGCCTATTTTGATGGAAGGTTCCCCGGGTTGACAAAAATCCATGCTATGACCCAAAAATGGGGTGTGCCATGTAGAGTGAGGTCTCATGACAAGGGTTGGGTCATATTCAAGTTCCAAAATGATGAAGATCGATCAAAAGTCCTTATGGAAGGCCCCTACTCCTTGCTTGGAAAAACCTTCCATCTAAAACCTCTTTCCGAGGACTTTTCTATTGATGATGAAGAATTCTTGAAGGTTCCCATTTGGGTGCAATTTCCTCACCTACCAATGAGAATTTGGGAGGAGGAAATCATAAGTGAAGTTGCCTCAAGAGTTGGAGTTCCATTGACCACGGATAGGGTTACTCTTGAAAAAGCAAGGTCCTCCTTTGCACGAGTCCTAATAGAGGTGGATGCTTCCAAGGCCCCCCCTCTCTTGATTCCTATTCGGCTACCAAATGGGAGGCTACACAAACAAAGGGTGAGGTACGAAACCTTTCCTAACTATTGCTTTCATTGCAAGTGTTTCGGTCACCATGCTTTCACTTGCAAGGTTATTGCCCAAATTGAAAAAGAAGAAATGGAGATTGCAAGGAAGAAAAATGGGCTTGAGACCTAGGAGGAGGAAGTTGAGGTGGGAACCAATCCAACAATTGAAGAACCCGTGACTAACATTGGTATTGAACATGATAAAGGGAAAGGGAAGCTTGTCAATGATTATGAGGCCCCAAAAATTGATCATCCTTTCTTCAAGAAGTTACGGTTCTCCAAGAATAGCAAAAAGAAACCAAGAAGAGGGGAGATAACCACATCTTCTCTCCAAGACGACCAAACTGATTTGCAAACCTCTCGGGTGGTTAGGAACTTTCATGATGTATACCAAGATGAGGTGATCTTTGATATGGATCCGGATGAGTACCTTACACCTACTATTAAGGTGAAACAAATTGATGAAATGGACAAGAAAGCTACCATAATCAAGATTGACCACAACCTTAAGGTGGTCAATGAGAATGAACCCGGTATGTTCTTTACCAAGGATTGCTTGGAAGGTCTCCCCGAAATTACTCACACCAAGGAGGGCTATGCTTATGGCTCGGTATTCATGAGGAGTGTTTATAGACATTTCCTATGTACATTTTTCGAAGATGGTTGCCCAAGGGGAAATGCTTGCAAAGTGAAGAACCCAAAGAAGATGGATCTTACCAAAAGCCGTGTGATCTATGATATTAGGGAAGCATATCTTGATGACGTTATTACTAAACTTGGGGTGGACCAAGACAATCGGCCATGCATCCATGTCTCGCATGTTGATGAAGTCAAGGAGGGGATGACAAGATTGGACAACTATTTGAATGTAACACAAGATGGCCCAACCATGGGGCTGAACTTCACTACTCTTTGCCTTAAAAAGCTGCCGGGAGTCATTGCTAACGAGGACGGGTATGATTTCACTTCTTTCTTCGTTCAATATATATATGATTTCCTTTTTCTTGCTAGGTACAAACCAAGGGGCAAAACGTTGGACAACGAGGCCAAAAAGGCCAAAAAGGGGAGATCTTTCTAATCCTTTTTATGTTTTTAGCAGCATGGAATGTCCGAGGCCTTAATAAGGTCTCTAAACAAAACTCCGTAGTTAATTTTATGCTTTCTAATTGTGTTCGTGTATGTTGCTTACTTGAAACAAAAATGACCTATTCTAATTTTGATAGATTTTCCAAAAATAGGCTGCCTTCATGGTTATTTTCTACAAACTTTGACCTTATTGAGGGTGGACGCATGGCCATACTTTGGGACCCTAAGTTTGTACAAGTTAATATCCTTGAAATTGAAAAACAACATGTCCATTGTGAAATTAAGTGCAAAACTACTCAAGTACAAATTTTTGTTACATTTGTCTATGCCCTTTACACGGTTTTGGAGAGAAGATTACTTTGGAACCATGTGGCTGATTTGGAACCTAACATTACTAGACCTTGGCTTGTAATGGGAGATTTCAACTGCGTTGGTAGCCCAAATGAGAGGGTGGGTCCCACCCCTCCCTCGGCCTATCTTATCCAAGACCTAAATGACTTTAAAATTCAAACTAATCTTGTTGATACTCCTTCCACGGGTGAGTTCCTTACTTGGAATAGAGGATCCCTTTGGGCTAAGCTTGATAGAGTGCTTATGAATCCTAGTTGGAGTATAAATGGTGTTTCTTGTAAAACTCATTTTTGTGATATGGAAGCAGATTTTGATCATGTTTCCTCTCTTGTTTCTATTGGTCAAAACCAGTTCAAAGGCACTAAACCTTTCAAGTTTTACAATATGTGGCTTAAACATGAGACTTTCAACACCATCCTTACCAATCATTGGGGTAAAGTGGTTCATGGAAGCTCTCAGTTCATCCTTGCCCAAAAATTGAGAACCTTAAAAAGACCTCTTAAAGAACTAAATAAATTGAATTTTGGTCATATTTCGGAGAAGGTTAAGGAAATAAAAAAGGAGTACAAACGGGTCCTTGGGTTGTCTATGCATGCTCCTCTTGATGTTACCATTAGGAATGAGGTTGAACTGATTAAAAAGAAACTCCTTAACCTTAAATCGGCTGAGGAAGATTTTTATAGACAAAAAGCCAAAGCTACACATCTCATCCAAGGTGATAAGTGTACTAAGTATTTCCATTCAATTGTCAAGAAGAATCTGGCTAGAAACACCATTACAGCCCTTAAACTTCCCAATGGTGATTCTACCACTTCAATTGAACAAGTTGCTATGGAATTTGTTGAGTTTTACACTAAGCTTTTTGGCACACACTATCCTACCACGGGGTTTGATCCTAGCATTGTTACCTCCGGTAAAATTCTGCCTTTGGATGCTGTTGAGGGCTTAGTTACTCCAATAACTGATTTGGAGATTAAAGAGGCCCTCTTTGATATTGGTGATAACAAAGCACCTGGCCCTGATGGTTATACCTCGGCCTTTTTCAAGCACAACTGGCACCTTGTTGGTCATGAGTTTGTACTAGCCGTCAAGGGCTTCTTTGGATCTGGTAAGCTACTTAAGCAACTCAACCATACACTCATTGCCTTGATTCCTAAGACCACACACTCACCCACAGCTTCAGATTTTAGACCTATTTCGTGCACCAATGTTATCTATAAGGTTATTACCAAGATCCTAGCTAAGAGATTAATTCCTTGCCTACCTAATTTGATTGACCCTGCCCAGGGGGCCTTTTTTGATGGTAGGTTTATGATTGATAATGTGTTTATTGCTCAAGAATTGGTTAGAGGATATGCCAGGAAACATGTTTCACCACGTTGCATGATCAAAGTTGACCTTCGGAAGGCCTATGATACTATTTCATGGGACTTCCTTTATAACATGCTTTTACATATTGGCTTTCCTTGCAAGTTTATTTATTGGATCATGGAGTGTGTTACCACACCTTCTTATTCTGTCTCTATAAATGGGGTTCTTCATGGGCATTTTATTGGTAAAAGGGGCCTTAGACAAGGTGATCCTATGTCCCCCCTGTTATTTGCTCTTTGTTTGGAATATTTGTCTCGATTATTGAATGTGAAAACCTGTGAAGCTCCTTTCAAATTCCATCCTAAGTGTGGTAGTTTGAAAATCTCACATATTGCTTATGCTGATGACTTGATGCTTTTTTCGAGGGGTGACTATCCATCTATTAAAATTCTTATTGACTCCTTAGAAGAGTTTGGTAACATATCTGGCCTTCGGGTCAATTATGATAAATCCAATATCTTCTTAGGGGGAATGGCTATATATGAGCCTGATAACATCTTGAGTTTGGTTGATTTTAAAGCAGGATCTTTTCCTGTTAAGTATCTTGGGGTTCCTCTTGCTCCCCTTAAGATATCTGTGACACACTTTGCCCCACTATTAGAGTCCATCTCCACCTATATTAGCGCATGGAATCTCAAGACACTCTCCTATGCTGGTAGAGTTGAACTCATTAAAGCCGTTATACAGGGTGTGCATTCTTTTTGGTTACAAATGTTTCCTATCCCAAAGGTAATACTTGATAGAATAACAGCTATGTGCCGTATCTTCCTATGGGGTTGTAAATACTCTAGAGTATCTTGGGCTGATGTATGTCTCCCTAAACATGAGGGTGGCCTTGGTATACATGATACCAAAATCTGGAACTCAGCATTGCTTGCTAAAAGTTTTTGGGACATTCATCTTAAAAAGGACACTCTATGGGTTAAGTGGGTTCATAGTGTGTATCTTAATGGCCGAAGTGTGTGGGATTTTGTCCCACACCATAGGGATTCACAATTAATGAAGAAATTTGCCATGGTACGTGATGAGATCATCTCCGAATTTGAGGATGTGGCTGACACCATTCGCTGTTTGAACTCCTTTCAAGCTAATGGTAAACTTGTATCCTCCAAAGTCTATGATTTACTTAGAATTAAGGCCTCTACCCGTAGGTGGATGTCCTTTATTTGGAAAGACTATATTCCCCCTAAATTTTCCTTTACTACTTGGTTGGCATTCCGGAATAGGTTGGCTACATGTGATAATCTTCATAGATTAGATGTAGTTAACATTTGTGTTATGTGCAAGGGTGGGCCGGAAACGGCTTCACACCTATACTTTGAATGCCCTTTTTCAGGAAAAATTTGGAGCTTGGTGAAGAATTGGATGGACATGCCGAGGCTTATGGGCACACTTTCAAGCTCGGTCAAATGGATCAAAAAGGAGAGGAGTGGAGCCACCATTAAAGCTAAAGCAACAAGGATTGCATTTTGCTTCTCGGTCTATCACATTTGGAGGACTAGGAATGCCATCAAGTTTGATGGTATTTCCCCCAAAGTTGAAGACGTTTTTGCTCGGATCAAGTATATTGTCTATAAAGTTTTGTATAGCATATATCCACATGAATTGGTGGTTTTTTTATGTTCACTAGCCCATCACCTTGTTTTTGTGATCGGCTTTGCATAGAGTGCTAACCAGCCTCTCTGGTTTTGGTTTTGGAGGTGATGGGTTATCCATTCTTTGGATAGCCTAAAATTTTGGCCACCCTTTTGCTTGTACAGTCTAAACTCTTTGGATGGTTACTCAATTTGTTATGCAAAAAATCGCATTCAGCCTTTGCTGTGCTTTTTTCCCGTTCACTGTCCTCAAATTTCTTAGTTAATTCAGCTATCTTAAGTTCAAAGCTTTCAAAATCTGAGGACACCTTTTTGACTTGATCTTTTGCAATTTCAAGTTGAATACTTAAGGAAGACTTTTGGTCTAGATTCTGTTTCAGAACTCTATGATTATTGTCTAGTCTCTCCTTTAGTTCTTTGATTAGATTGTCCTTCTCAAGTAAGGACTGCATTTGATTATTTAAAGAAGTATGGGAGGTACTTACAGAGCTTGTTGAGCACTCGCTTTCGGGGATCGCAGCATCACCCTTTATTTCATCTCCCTCCATGCGTGCCATAAGGGCATAGTTGTCTTCCTCTTCCTCCTCCTCAGAAGAATCTTCTGCCCAGTTCTCATTCTCAGCAATCATGGCAGAGGTTTCTTCTTCTTTCTGCACCATCAGCATTTTCTGCTTATCCCACAACATCTTCTTCTTATAGAAGTTAGCATCTTTCTTCTTTGGGAGGCGGCAATCTTTGATAACATGTCCAGGCTTACCGCAATTGTAGCATTTGGGAGCTTCTTCTGCTGATGATGCCTTCCTAGAAGATCCTTGATCATGGTTCTTCTGCTTGTAGTTTGAAGAGGAAGTTCTCAGCTTGTTGGAGGAGCTGTTCTTCTTAGCAAATCTCTTGGCAAGCAGTGCCATCTTCTTCTGTAAGTCTGCTAGCTCAGCCTCTAGATCAGATTTGTCATCATCACTATCATCATCATCTGATTCAACCACCACCTTCTTCTTTTTCTTCTTTAGTGAAGTGGTTGTCCTTCTTGGCTGAGCCTCCAATACAAGAGCTAAGGGGTTTGTGGTATGATGATCCTCAGCACAGGCAACCTCGTTCACGAATTGCTTCAGATGTTCATAGAGTGTGCAGAGGGATGATTGCCTAATTACTAAAATACACTGTATTTACGCTAAAAGTGCTCTATTTTCGCTGAAAACGCTAAATCATAGAGATAAGGCTAAGTATTTGTGACACTCATATCTTGCTGTGTGTTTATCCGTTTGTAGCGTATTATATCTCGTTGGAAATATAGATCGGAGCTCTAAAACTATTGTTCCAACTTCATTTACAATGCATTAGTTAAAAGTTACAGATTAACGATATATTCTCAAATGTTTCTGATTTCACTCTGAACTCGTGTAGAATTTTATGCGATCATATCTTGCTCTATTTTGTTCCGTTCAAAGCGTTTAATATCTCGTTGGAAATATCATAACGAGTTCTAAAACTTGTCTTCAGGTGTTGGTTTCAAAATATCAATGGATGATTGCCTAATTACTAAAATACACTGTATTTTACGCTAAAAGTGCTCTATTTTCGCTGAAAACGCTAAATCATAGAGATAAGGCTAAGTATTTGTAACACTCATATCTTGTTGTGTGTTTATCCATTTGGAGCGTATTATATCTCGTTGGAAAGATAGATCGGGATCTAAAGCTATTGTTCCAACTTCATTTATAATGCATTAATTAAAAGTTACAGATTAACCATATATTCACAAATGTTTTTTATTTCACTGCGAACTCGTGTAGAATTTGATGCGATCATATCCTGCTCTATTTTTTGCCGTTGAAAGCGTTTAATATCACGTTAGAAAGATCTTACCGAGTTCTAAAACTTGTCTTCAGGCGCTGGTTTCAAAATATCAAGGGATGAGTGCCTAATTACTAAAATACACTTTATTTACGCTAAAAGTGCTCTATTTTCGCTGAAAACGCTAAATCATAGAGATAAGGTTAAGTATTTCTGATACTCATATCTTGCTGTGTGTTTATCCATTTGGAGTGTATTATATCTCGTTGGAAAGATAGATCGGGGCTCTGAAGCTATTGTTCCAACTTCACTTACAATGCATTAATTAAAAGTTACAGATTAACCATATATTCACAAATGTTTCTGATTTCACTCCGAACTCGTGTAGAATTTGATGCAATCATATCTTGCTCTATTTTGTGCCGTTGATAGCGATTTATATCTCGTTGGAAAGATCATACCGAGTTCTAAAACTTGTATTCAGGCGCTGGTTTAAAAATATCAAGGTATGATTGCCTAATTACTAAAATACACTGTATTTACGCTAAAAGTGCTCTATTTTCGCTGAAAACGCTAAATCATAGAGATAAGGCTAAGTATTTGTGACACTCATATCTTGCTGTGTGTTTATCCGTTTGGAGCGTATTTTATCTCATTGGAAATATAGATCGGAGCTCTAAAGCTAATGTTCCAACTTCATTTACAATGCATTAATTAAAAGTTAAAGATTAACCATATGTTCACAAATAAATCATAGAGATAATGCTAAGTATTGGTGACACTCATATCTTGCTGTGTGTTTATTCGTTTGGAGCGTATTATATCTCGTTGGAAAGATAGATCGGAGCTCTAAAGCTATTGTTCCAACCTAATTTACAATGCATTAATTAAAAGTTACAGATTAACCATATATTGACAAATGTTTTTGATTTCACTCCAAACTCGTGTAGAATTTGATGCGATCATATCTTGCTCTTTGTTGTGCCGTTGAAAGCGTTTAATATCTCGTTTGAAAGATCTTACCTAGTTCTAAAACTTGTCTTCAGGCGCTGGTTTCAAAAAATCAAGTGATTATTGCCTAACTACTAAAATACACTGTATTTACGCTAAAAGTGCTCTATTTTCCCTGAAAACGCTAAATCATAGAGATAAGGCTAAGTATTTGTGACACTCATATCTTGCTGTGTGTTTATCCGTTTGGAGCGTATTATATCTCGTTGGAAAGATAGATCGGAGTTCTAAAGCTATTGTTCTAACTTCATTTACAATGAATTAATTAAAAGTTACAGATTGACCATATATTCACAAATGTTTCTGATTTCACTCCGAACTCGTGTAGAATTTGATGCGATCATATCTTGCTCTTTGTTGTGCCTTTGAAAGCGTTTAATATCTCGTTTGAAAGATCTTATCTAGTTCTAAAACTTGTCTTCAGGCGCTGGTTTCAAAAAATCAAGTGATTATTGCCTAATTACTAAAATACACTGTATTTACGCTAAAAGTGCTCTATTTTCCCTGAAAACGCTAAATCATAGAGATAAGGCTAAGTATTTGTGACACTCATATCTTGCTGTGAGTTTATCCGTTTGGAGCGTATTATATCTCGTTGGAAAGATAGATCGGATTTCTAAAGCTATTTTTCTAACTTCATTTACAATGAATTAATTAAAAGTTACAGATTGACTAGATATTCACAAATGTTTCTGATTTCACTCCGAACTCGTGTAGAATTTGATGCGATCATATCTTGCTCTATTTTGTGCCATTGAAAGCATTTAATATCTCATTGGAAAGATCTTACCGAGTTCTAAAACATGTCTTAGGGCGCTGGTTTCAAAATATCAAGGGATGATTGCCTAATTACTAAAATAAACTTTATTTATGCTAACAGTGCTCTATTATCGCTGAAAACGCTAAATCATAGAGACAAGGCTAAGTATTTGTGACACTCATATCTTGCTGTGTGTTTAACCGTTTGGAGCGTATTATATCTCGTTGGAAAGATAGATCGGAGCTAATAATAATAATAATAATAATAATAATAATAATAATAATAATGATAATAATAATAATAATAATAATAATAATAATAATAGTAATAATAATAATAGTAATAATAATAATAATAATAATAATAATAATAATAATAATAATAATAATAATAATGATGATGATAATAATCATAATAATAATAATAATAATAATAAGAATAATAATAAGAATAATAATAATAATAGTAATAATAATAGTACCAAAAATAGTAATACACTGTATTTACGCTAAAAGTGCTCTATTTTCGCTGAAAACGCTAAATCATAGAGATTGTTGTGTGTTTATCCGTTTGGAGCGTATTATATCTCGTTGGAAAGATAGATCGGAGCTCTAAAGCTATTGTTCCAACTTCATTTACAATGCATTAATTAAAAGTTACAGATTAACCATATATTCACAAATGTTTCTGATTTCACTCTGAACTCATTTAGAATTTGATGCGATCACATCTTGCTCTTTGTTGTGCCATTGCAAGCGTTTAATATCTCGTTTGAAAGATCATACCGAGTTCTAAAACTTGTCTTCAGGCGCTGGTTTCAAAAAATCAAGGGATTATTGCCTAATTACTAAAATACACTGTATTTACGCTAAAAGTGCTCTATTTTAGCTGAAAACGCCAAATCATAGAGATAAGGCTAAGTATTTGTGACACTCATATCCTGCTGTGTGTTTATCCGTTTGGGGCGTATTATATCTCGTAGGAAAGATAGATCGGAGCTCTAAAGCTATTGCTCCAACTTCATTTTCAATGCATTAAGTAAAAGTTACAAATTAACCATATATAAACAAATGTTTCTGATTTCACTCCGAACTCGTGTAGAATTTGATGCGATCATATCTTGCTCTATTTTGTGTCGTTGAAATTGTTTAATATCTCGTTGGAAAGATCTTACCGAGATCTCAAACTTGTTTTCAGGCGCTGGTTTCAGAATATCAAGGGATGATTGCCTAATTACTAAAATACACTGTATTTACGCTAAAAGTGCTCTATTTTCGCTGAAAACGCTAAATCATAGAGATAAGGCTAAGTATTTTTTTTTTATCCCGGAAGGCAAACCACCAAAATCAGTGGGGTATATGCCGGGAGTCATATACCAGAATTTTATTAATGAAACAGAAATACAAATGGAAGGGGACTAGGCCAAAACTTCCAAACTGAAAAAACTTGTCTAAAAACGAAAAGAAGGAATTCCAAAAAAATCCATCCAATAAGCCCTTTTAGCATGGACCGGAAGTAAGTTGGGCTTGTCATAAAATTTAATTTGATCGAAATGGGCAGCAACAATGTGGTGGGCGGCCCAATTACTTTCCCTGAAGGCGTTGGAGAAACCAACCTGTTTCCTATTCGCCCTAAGCACGGTTTCCTGAATCTCCTTCTTCCATCTCCTCGTCTCCCTTCCCGACATATACTCCAGAGCCACCTTACAATCAGATTCAACAATGAAATCCGAAAATCCCCTGTGTATCATCCACTGCGTAGCTAGTACGATAGCCCTGAGTTCAGCCTCTAAAGCCGAGTTCGCACTGATAGGGAATCCCACAGCTAGGATCATCGCGCCGTTCTCATCTCGTAAAATGGCCCCTCCGTGGGCTTTATCAGATAAGTAGCTAGCATCCACATTAAGTTTCTTCCTTCGATGTTTCTGCCATTTCAAAACCTGTATATTATTCCGATTAAGCTTGAAATTTCTAGGGATAATGTGCTCATCGAGTAAAATACTCTCCACCTTCCGAATCTTTTTCTTTGGTAAAATTTGAACCCAACTGTGTATGTATAACTTGATTTGGCAGATAATATGTTCTGATGTGTGTCCGGCATCTCCTGAGCCCCAAATCAAATTTGAGTAAGTTTTCCACAGAAACCAACATATAATACCAAATATGTTTTGTGCAATAACACCAACCAGACTTGTAGTACTTGATTTAGGCCTCCAATATTTAAAGGAAATGAATTCCTGCCCAGTAGGAATATAAATTCCCAGAGTAGCAATAAAATATTGCCAAACCCCTTTAGCCATAATGCATTGGAAGAAAAGATGATTCAGGGAGTCACTTTGTCTTCTGCAGAGAGGACAAATAGAAGGTTTCAAAACCATATTGAACCTCCCTAGAGTGTCTACAGTAGGGATTATGCCCTTGACTATCTTCCATTGAATTAGTTTAATTTTCATCTCTTGTTTATTATCCCAAATGTGTTGATAGATAGAATGATTGAATGCTAAATCTCTTACCTCTTCAATAGCAGATTTGAAAGAAAATTGACCATCCTGCTCTTCATCCCAGGTTAAGCAACCATTGTCATCACAGGATACCAGTGTTGAGGCCAGATCATGAGCACTGCATATCCTTCTCCAAATATTGGAATCAGTCACCTTAGGTACCATATTATCTCCTCTACTGTATTTTGATTTGATAAAATTGGCCCAAAAACTATCTCCTGTCTTCCATTTCCACCACAACTTAAGAGTGAATGCCTTCTCAATGTCTGTGAGCGATCTAATCCCCAGACCTCCTTCCAAAGTTGGTAAACATAGTTTTGACCACCTAATCCAGTGGTGCTTTTCCTTGTTATTAGAAGATCCCCAAAAGAAAGAAGACATTTTACCATTGAGTATCTTAATAACCTTCTTAGGGATTCTGTCAACAGCCAAAGTATGCATAGGAATAGAATTAAGAACATATTTAATGAGAGTTAGTCTTCCACCTTGAGAAAGGTTCTTCTGCCTCCAAGGGGTTAATCTATTCTCAAACTGTTTGATAATATGCCCACAATAGTTAAGTCTATTAATGCCTTTATGCAGATTCACCCCCAGGTATTTAATAGGAAGGGGAGAGACCTTCATCCCCAAGATATCTTTAATAGCATTACTTCTTCTGGAAATAGACTTACCACAAACAATGGAACTTTTTTCAAAATTGATTTCCTAGCACCCCGGTCTCACAGGCCCCGAGGTAGTTACTCCAGACCTCTAGTACTGTCCCCACAAACCACCACGAGCCTTTACCGCGCACTTTGTCCTCACTCATGCGCGCCCTGAGAAACTTCCCAGGGGGTCACCCATCCCAAGACTACTCCCGTGCAAGCACGCTTAACTTTGGAGTTCTTGGGTGATGAGCTCCCTTAAAAGGAGATGCACCTCTGTTGGTATGAGTAGTACTATTAATCCTCTTAAATTAATATCGGGTATTACACTGAAGCTTGCTGATAATCCTTAAGGAACTTTTTAAAATTCACCAATGATCTAGCTTCTCCATTCAGGAAAATAAGCAAATCATCTGCAAAGCCTAGATGAGAAATAGGAAATCCCTGATTTCCCATCCAGAAAGGTTTAATCCTGCCATCTGCCATTATCTTATTTAAACCCCTGGAAAATACTTCTGAGTCAATAATGAATAAGAATGGGGATAAGGGGTCCCCTTGCTTGACTCCTCTAGAAGGTTGAAAGTAGCCATGTGGTGTGCCATTGATAAGCGCATATAGAAATGTGGATTTAAGATTATTCATAATGATATGTACCAGCTTCTTAGAGAACCCAAACTGAATCATAACTCTGGTCAAAAATTCCCAAGAGACTTTGTCAAAAGCCTTTGCCATGTCCAACTTGACTATTACATTAGACCCTCTTACCTTTTTGTCAATGCAATGTACCATCTCCTGAGCTATGAGTATCTGATCTGAGATATCTCTGTTAGCCATAAAACCTGCTTGTTCCTGTGATATAATCTTAGGCAGAACTTGCTTGAGCCTTGAGGCCAAAATCTTAGTACAGATTTTAATTGAGAAATTGGACAAACAAATAGGCCTGAAGTTGCTAAAAGATGAGGGGTTGTCTGATTTAGGTATGAGAACAAGTTGAGAACTAGATAATCCTTTAGGGATATGGTGCCGCATAAAGAATTCCTGAGTAGCCCTGAGAACATCCATACAGATTATATTCCAACATTTCCTATAAAACTTACCATGAAAACCATCAGGTCCTGGAGCACTGTTCTGACTTAAATCCCACACTGCATTCTTCACTTCTTCCAAAGAAGGTATTTGAGTTAGCATGCAGTTGTCTTCTTGTGTTATAAGTTCTGGAATATTGTTTATTAACTCCATATTGACTTCAGTTTCTTGCCCTGTGTATAGGTCAGAAAAGAATTTAACTGCAGCTGTTCCAATCTGAGGATTAGATGTTGCCAAAATTCCATCCTTGTCCTTGATGGAGGTAATACATTGTTTTCTCTTTCTTATCTGCACAAAAGAATGGTAGAACTTACTATTACAGTCTCCTTCCTTCAACCAGTTTAAATGAGCCTTCTGCTTCCAGAATTTTCTTTCCAAGTTGTATTTTTGAGTGAGAAGACTCTTTTTGTGGAACCAGTTCTCCATGTTGATATCACTAGGATTACTTTCAAACTCTTTTTCAGCCTCCAAAACTTCATTTTCACACCTTTTGATGTCATCAAAGATATTTCCAAAAATATCCTTATTCCAAACCCTCAACTCTTTCTTCAGATATTGCAACTTTCTCACCAAACCCCTCATACCTCCTCCTGTCTGGATTGAACCCCACCTATCTTTCACAAAGTTCATAAAGGAATTATGTTTCAACCACATATTTTGGAATCTAAATGCTTTAGGTCCAGATGAACCAGTGTTAGAACACTGTGTGAGAATAGGAGAATGATCAGATTGAGAGCTATTAAGAATAGAGATTTTGATATTATCAAAGGTATCCAGAAATTGCTTATTAAAAAGGACTCTATCCAATCTTCTCCATACTCTCCCATTTGATCTGTTTCCTGTCCAGGTATATAGAGGCCCATCACAAGGAAGGTCAATAAGATTACAGGCAGATAAGCAATCAGAGAACTCAGTCACCCCTCTGAGTACTGGTAAGGAAGTCCCTTTGTGCTCACTATATTTAGCAATTTCATTAAAATCCCCTCCCACAATCCAAGGATCTGTAGTATTATGAGATTTGATAATCAGAGCATCCCAAAGTTCCCTCCTGATGGTATAAATATGTCTGCCATATATTCCAGTAGCCCAACCTGAAAATAAACTACCTTTAATCCTGCAATGAACATATTGAGTATGCCATGTGAAATCTGACAGACCCATTTGGGAAATATCCCAGAAAATCCAAATTTTGTTAACATTTGAACAAGCTGCCCCATCAAAACCCAAAATCTTCTTGTATTTTTCAATCTTAGAGCAATCTGACATAGGTTCAATAACAAACACTAAATGCACCCTCCATTGTTTGACCAGGGAAAGTAGCCTAGAATTGGAGGACTCCAGGCCCCTGGTGTTCCAGAATAAACAATTCATGGAGATGTTGGTTGGGCTTCCTGCCCCCTAGTCACACTTCTGGTATTTCTCTTTATGTTATTGTCTTCCACAGCTTTCTTTTTTTTTCCTCTTCTTGTGATTTTGGTAAATGTTTCCTCATCCTGTTGGTCTTCAGGATCATTACTGCTATGGTGCTTCAGATTTTCTTCTCCTGCCTTCATCTGGACTATAAAGTCCACTCCCTTACAGATTTGAGGCCAGTCATCAAGAAAAGTGTCTATATTGACAGGTATGTCAAGTTCCCCATCTGAGTAGTAATCCCTGCTTTGTTTATCAGGCTCCTCCCCTAATATTTTATCAAGCTCCTGAATGAAAATATCATCTTTAATACCTTTTATTTCCTTAGGATCAGAGTGAGTGATCCCAGAAATGTTTGATTTAAGCAGCTCTTTAATTTGATTCCTAATCTCCATGGCAGGTTGCTCCAGTGGATCCAAGGAGACTTCTTCTTCCTCATCTGAAGAGATTTCCTGTCTAAAACCCTTAGA
This sequence comes from Cuscuta europaea, assembly GCA_945859875.1. Taxonomy (NCBI): domain Eukaryota; kingdom Viridiplantae; phylum Streptophyta; class Magnoliopsida; order Solanales; family Convolvulaceae; genus Cuscuta; species Cuscuta europaea. Next base: position 19,873,701 of record CAMAPE010000013.1, on the reverse strand, counting down.
TGTAGATTGAAAATTTGTATCTAATTTTTCCACAATTTTTCCTTTGCCTTTTTGTGCCCATGTCAGTTTTGTAATCTATTTATGTGCTTGCTCTTTCTTTGCTTTTTGTATATGCCCCTGATCTGTATCCAATCCTTTAATCTGATCAACCTTTTTCTTAGGACACTTTTGATGAGTATGTCCTAAGTGAAGGCAATCCGTGCAATAGTCTGGTCTGTTTTCATAGACCACTGACTGAGAAAAACCTGAAGAGCCGCAATTAATCCAAACCTTTTGGGGCATCTCCTTAGTGAGATCAAGCTCCACACATATTCTAGCAATGGCTGGCCTAGATAGGGCAGCTGTTGCTGAATCTGTTTTCAGAGGCTTACCAATAAGCCTAGCAATGTCAAAAAGAGCCCGTTGATCTTGAAGATGAATAGGTAGACCTTCCATTGATATCCACACCGGAACCACCGGTGATTCAACGTTAGGCCTAAACTCCGGAGTCCACCTAGTTACTCGCATAATATGCCCTTGAATAGACCACGCCTGTCTATTCCAACATCTAATAAAGTCTTCCTCCATCTCAAATCTAATGAGAACGTGTTTAGGATCCGGGACTCCGAGATGGAAAGCCCCCTTAAAACCAATAATTTCAAACGCCTTGCGAATCACCAATAAGCTGGGCTTTCCTTTGAAAAAATAACCTATTAACGCAAGCTTATGCTTTTCCGCTAACAAGTTAATTTCCCCATCTGTAAAACTGATCGCCGGCATCCCTTTGAACCTCGAAGGGATTTTTTCCTTCAAAGACACTGGCCGATCTGCCACCACATCTGCGAAAGATTTGCCCGACCAAGCACGACCAACCCCTGGTGGCTCCGCCGCCGCCGCCGCCATTAAACGAGAGCTTATTGTTTGCTTGAAACTAAAATGTCTACTTCTAATTTTGAAAAACTCCATAAGGCTAAGTATTTGTGACACTCATATCTTGCTGTGTGTTTATCCGTTTGGAGTGTTTATCTTGTTGAAAAGATAGATCGGAGCTCTAAAGCTATTGTTCCAACTTCATTTACAATGCATTAATTAAAAGTTACAGATTAACCATATATTCACAAATGTTTCTGATTTTACTCCGAACTCGTGTAGATTTGATGCGATCATATCTTGCTCTATTTTGTGCCACTGAAAGCGTTTAATATCTCGTTGGAAAGATCTTACCATTTTCTAAAACTTGTCTTTAGGCGCTGGTTTCATAATATCAAGGGATGATTGCCCAATTACTAAAATACACTGTATTTACGCGAAAAGTGCTCTATTTTCTCTGAAAACGCTAAATAATAGAGATAAGGCTAAGTATTTGTGACACTCATATCTTGCTGTGTGTTTATCCGTTTGGAGCGTATTATATCTCGTTGGAAAGATAGATCTGAGCTCTAAAGCTATTGTTAAAACTTCATTTACAATGCATTAATTAAAAGTTACAGATTAACCATATATTTACAAATGTTTCTGATTTCACTCCGAGCTCGTGTAGAATTTGATATGATCATATCTTGCTCTATTTTTTGCCGTTGAAAACGTCTAATATGTCGTTGTTAAGATCTTACCTAGTTCTAAAACTTGTCTTCAGGCGCTGGTTTTAAAATATAAAGGGATGATTGCCTAATTACTAAAATACACTGTATTTACGCTAACAGTGATCTATTTTCGCTGAAAACGCTAAATCATAGAGATAAGGCAAAGTATTTGTGACACTCATATCTTGCTGTGAGTTTATCCGTTTGGAGCGTATTATATCTCGTTCGAAAGATAGATCGGATTTCTAAAGCTATTTTTCTAACTTCATTTACAATGAATTAATTAAAAGTTACAGATTGACTAGATATTCACAAATGTTTCTGATTTCACTCCGAACTCGTGTAGAATTTGATGCGATCATATCTTGCTCTATTTTGTGCCATTGAAAGCATTTAATATCTCATTGGAAAGATCTTACCGAGTTCTAAAACATGTCTTAGGGCGCTGGTTTCAAAATATCAAGGGATGATTGCCTAATTACTAAAATAAACTTTATTTACGCTAACAGTGCTCTATTTTCGCTGAAAACGCTAAATCATAGAGATAAGGCTAAGTATTTGTGACACTCATATCTTGCTGTGTGTTTAACCGTTTGGAGCGTATTATATCTCGTTGGAAAGATAGATCGGAGCAAATAATAATAAGAATAATAATAATAATAATAATAATAATAATCATAATAATAATAATAATAATAATAATAATAATAATAATAATGATCATAATAATAATAATAATAATAATAATAATAATAATAATAATAATTATAGTAATAATAGTACCAAAAATAGTAATACACTGTATTTACGCTAAAAGTGCTCTATTTTCGCTGAAAACGCTAAATCATAGAGATTGCTGTGTGTTTATCCGTTTGGAGCGTATTATATCTCGTTGGAAAGATAGATCGGAGCTCTAAAGCTATTGTTCCAACTTCATTTACAATGCATTAATTAAAAGTTACAGATTAACCATATATTCACAAATGTTCCTGATTTCTCTCTGAACTCTTGTAGAATTTGATGCGATCACATCATGCTCTTTGTTGTGCCATTGCAAGCGTTTAATATCTCCTTTGAAAGATCATACCGAGTTCTAAAACTTGTCTTCAGGCGCTGGTTTCAAAAAATCAAGGGATTATTGCCTAATTACTAAAATACACTGTATTTACGCTAAAAGTGCTCTATTTTAGCTGAAAACGCCAAATCATAGAGATAAGGCTAAGTATTTGTGACACTCATATCCTGCTGTGTGTTTATCCGTTTGGGGCGTATTATATCTCGTTGGAAAGATAGATCGGAGCTCTAAAGCTATTGTTCCAACTTCATTTTCAATGCATGAAGTAAAAGTTACAAATTAACCATATATAAACAAATGTTTCTGATTTCACTCCGAACTCGTGTAGAATTTGATGCGATCATATCTTGCTCTATTTGGTGTCGTTGAAATTGTTTAATATCTCGTTGGAAATATCTTACCGAGATCTAAAACTTGTTTTCAGGCGCTGGTTTCAGAATATCAAGGGATGATTGCCTAATTACTAAAATACACTGTATTTACGCTAAAAGTGCTCTATTTTCGCTGAAAACGCTAAATCATAGAGATAAGGCTAAGTATTTGTGACACTCATATCTTGCTGTGTGTTTATCCGTTTGGAGTGTTTATCTCGTTGAAAAGATAGATCGGAGCTCTAAAGCTATTGTTCCAACTTCATTTACAATGCATTAATTAAAAGTTACAGATTAACCATATATTCACAAATGTTTCTGATTTCACTCCGAACTCGTGTAGATTTGATGCGATCATATCTTGCTCTATTTTGTGCCACTGAAAGCGTTTAATATCTCGTTGGAAAGATCTTACCATTTTCTAAAACTTGTCTTTAGGCGCTGGTTTCATAATATCAAGGGATGATTGCCCAATTACTAAAATACACTGTATTTACGCGAAAAGTGCTCTATTTTCTCTGAAAACGCTAAATAATAGAGATAAGGCTAAGTATTTGTGACACTCATATCTTGCTGTGTGTTTATCCGTTTGGAGCGTATTATATCTCGTTGGAAAGATAGATCTGAGCTCTAAAGCTATTGTTCAAACTTCATTTACAATGCATTAATTAAAAGTTACAGATTAACCATATATTTACAAATGTTTCTGATTTCACTCCGAGCTCGTGTAGAGCAAGATATGATCGCATCACATTCTACACGAGTTCGGAGTGAAATTAGAAACATTTGTGAATATATGGTTGATATGTAACTTTTAATTAATGCATTGTAAATGAAGGTTGAACAATAAGTTTATAGCTCCGATCAATCTTTCCATCGAGATATAAGACGATCCAAACGGATAAACACAGAGCAAGATATGAGTGTCACAAATACTTAGCCTTATCTCTATGATTTAGCGTTTTCAGCAAAAATAGAGCACTTTTAGCGTAAATACAGTGTATTTTTGTAATTAGGCAATCATCCCTTGATATTTTGAAACCAGCGCCTGAAGACAAGTTTTAGAAATCGGTAAGATCTTTCAAACGAGATATTAAACGCTTTCAACGGCACAAAATAGAGCATGATATGATCACATCACATTCTACACGAGTTTGGAGTCAAATCAGAAACATTTGTGAATATATGGTTAATCTGTAACTTTTCATTAATGCATTGTAAATGAAGTTGGAAAAATAGATTTAGAGCTTCGATCTATCTTTCCAACGAGATATAATACGCTCCAAAAGGATAAACACACAGCAAGATATGAGTGTCACAAATACTTAGCCTTATCTCTATGATTCAGCGTTTTCAGCGAAACTAGAGCACTTTTAGCGTAAATAGAGTGTATTTTAGTAATTAGGGAATCATCCCTTGATATTATGAAACCAGAGCCTGAAGACAAGTTTTAGAACTCGGTAAGATCTTTTCAACCAGATATTAAACGCTTTCAACGGCACAATATAGAGCATGATATGATCGCATCACATTCTACACAAGTTCGGAGTGAAATCAGAAACATTTGTGAATATATGGTTAATCTGTAACTTTTAATTAATGCATTGTAAATGAAACTGGAACAATAGCTTTAGAGCTCCGATCTATCTTTCCAACGAGATATAATACGCTCCAAACGGATAAACACACAGCAAGATAAGATTGTCACAAATACTTAGCCTTATCTCTATGATTTAGCGTTTTAAGCGAAAATAGAGCACTTTTAGCGTAAATACAGTGTATTTTAGTAATTAGGGAATCATCCCTTGATATTTTAAAACCAGCGCCAGAAGACAGGGTTTAGAACTCGGTAAGATCGTTCCAACGAGATGTTAAACGCTTTCAACGGCAAACAATAGAGCAAGATATATTCGCATCAAATTCTACACGAGTTCGGAGTGAAATCAGAAACATTTGTGAATATATGGTTAATTTGTAACTTTTAATTAATGCATTGTAAATGAATTTGGAACAATAGATTTAGAGCTCCCATCTATCTTTCCAACGAGATATAATACGCTCCAAACGGATTAACACACAGCAAGATATGAGTGTCACAAATAATTAGCCTTATCTCTATGATTTAGCGTTTTCAGCGGAAATAGAGGACTTTTAGCGTAAATACAGTGTATTTTAGTAATTTGGCAATCATCCCTTGATATTTTAAAACCAGAGACTGAAGAAAAGTTTTAGAACTCGGTAAGATGTTTCCATTGAGATGTTAAACGCTTTCAACGGCACAAAATAGAGCAAGATATGATCGCATCAAATTCTACACGAGTTCCGAGTGAAATCAGAAACATTTGTGAATATATGGTTAATCTGTAACTTTTAATTAATGCATTGTGAATGAAGTTGGAATATCGGATTTAGAGCTCCGATCTATCTTTCTAAAGAGATATAATACGCTCCAAACGGATAAACACACAGCAAGATATGAGTGTCACAAATAGTTAGCCTTATCTCTATGATTTAGCGTTTTCAGCGAAAATAGAGCACTTTTAGCGTAAATACAGTGTATTTTAGTAATTAGGCAATCATCCCTTGATATTTTGAAACCAGCGCCTGAAGACATGTTTTAGAACTCGATATTTTTTTTCATGCGAGATATTAAACGCTTTCAACGGCACAAAACAGAGCAAGATATGATCGCATCAAATTCTACACGAGTTCGGAGTGAAATCAGAAACATTTGTGAATAAATGGTTAATCTGTAACTTTTAATTAATGCATTGTAAATGAAGTTGGAACAATAGCTTTAGACCTCTGATCTATCTTTCCAACGACATATAATACGCTCCAAACGGATAAACACACAGAAAGATATGAGTGTCACAAATACTTAGCCTTATCTCTATGATTTAGCGTTTTCAGCGAAAATAGAGCAGTTTTAGCGTAAATACTGTGTATTTTAGTAATTAGGCAATCATCCCTTGATATTTTGAAACCAGCACCTGAAGAAATGTTTTAGAACTCGATAATATCTTTCCAACGAGATATTATACGCTTTCAACGGCACAAAATAGAGCAAGATATGATCGCATCAAATTCTACACGAGTTCGGAGTGAAATCAGAAACATTTGTGAATATATGTTTCATCTGTAACTTTTAATTAATGAATTGTAAATAAAGTTGGAACAATTGCTTTAGAGATCCGATCTATCTTTCCAACGAGATATAATACGCTCCAAACGGATAAACACACAGCAAGATATGAGTGTCACAAATAATTAGCCTTATCTCTATGATTTAGCGTTTTCAGCGAAAATAGAGCACATTTAGCGTAAATACAGTGTATTTTAGTAATTTAGCAATCATCTCTTGATATTTTGAAACCAGCGCCTGAAGACAAGTTTTAGAACACGGTAAGATGTTTCCAACGAGATATAAAACGCTTTCAACGGCACAAAATAGAGCAAGATATGATCGCATCAAATTCTACACGAGTTCGGAGTGAAATCAGAAATATTTGTGAATATATGGTTAATCTGTAACTTTTAATTAATGCAATGAAAATGAAGTTGGAACAATAGCTTTAGACCTCCGATCTATCTTTCCAACGAGATATAATACGCTCCAAACGGATAAACACACAGCAAGATATGAGTGTCACAAATACTAAGCCTTATCCCTATGATTTAGCGTTTTCAGCGAAAATAGAGCACTTTTAGCGTAAATACTGTGTATTTTAGTAATTAGGCAATCATCCATTGATATTTTGAAACCAGCGCCTGAAGACATGTTTTAGAACTCGATAATATCTTTCCAACGAGATATTAAACGCTTTAAACGGCACAAAATAGAGCAAGATATGATCGCATCAAATTCTACACCAGTTCGGAGTGAAATCAGAAACATTTGTCAATATATGGTTAATCTGTAACTTTTAATTAATGCATTGTAAATAGGTTGGAACAATAGCTTTAGAGCTCCGATCTATCTCTCCAACGAGATATAATACGCTCCAAACGAATAAACACACAGCAAGATATGAGTGTCACCAATACATAGCCTTATCTCTATGATTTATTTGTGAATATATGGTTAATCTTTAACTTTTAATTAATGCATTGTAAATGAAGTTGGAACAATAGCTTTAGAGCTCCGATCTATATTTCTAATGAGATAAAATACGCTCCAAACGGATAAACACACAGCAAGATATGAGTGTCACAAATACTTAGCCTTATTTAGCGTTTTCAGCGAAAATAGAGCACTTTTAGCGTAAATACAGTGTATTTTAGTAATTAGGCAATTATCCATTGATATTTTGAAACCAGCGCCTGAAGACAAGTTTTAGAACTCGGGAAGATGTTTCCAACGAGATATTAAACGCGTTTTAACGGCACAAAATAGAGCAAGATATGATCGCATCAAATTCTACACGAGTTCGGAGTGAAATCAGAAACATTTGTGAATATATGGTTAATCTGTAACTTTTAATTAATGCATTGTAAATGAAGTTGGAACAATAGCCTTAGAGCTCCGATCTATCTTTCTAACGAGATAGAAAACGCTCCAAACGGATAACCACACAGCAAGATATGAGTGTCACAAATACTTAGCCTTATCTCTATGATTTAGCGTTTTCAGCGAAAATAGAGCACTTTTAGCGTAAATACAGTGTATTTTAGTAATTAGGCAATCATCCCTTGATATTTTGAAACCAGCGCCTTAAGACATGTTTTAGAACTCGATAATAGTTTTCCAGCGAGATATTAAACGCTTTCAACGGCACAAAACAGAGCAAGATATGATCGCATCAAATTCTACACGAGTTCGGAGTGAAATCAGAAACATTTGTGAATATATGGTTAATCTGTAACTTTTAATTAATGCATTGTAAATGAAGTTGGAACAATAGCTTTAGACCTCCGATCTATCTTTCCAACGACATATAATACGCTCCAAACGGATAAACACACAGCAAGATATGAGTGTCACAAATACTTAGCCTTATCTCTATGATTTAGCGTTTTCAGCGAAAATAGAGCAGTTTTAGCGTAAATACTGTGTATTTTAGTAATTAGGCAATCATCCCTTGATATTTTGAAACCATCACCTGATGCTTGGAAGCTGACTTTGGGCTGATGACTTGGCTGGGAGTGGGCCTTTATTGGCTTGCGGCCCTGTTTCTTTTTGATGGATTGCTTGTGCTTTTGACTTCTTGGACCTTGTTTGATACTAAGTCGGGGAACTGTCCCGAACTAGTTTGGATTTATTTTGTGGTTTTTTTTTGTGCTACGTGCCGGGGCCTGTCCCGTACCGTTTTTTATTTCTGAAAAAATCTCTCTCTCCCCCCTTACCGTGAGGTGGGGGGGGGGGGGGGGGGGGCGGATACGATAGATACTATTTTAGGTTAGCATGCTAGCTTAGATAGGTCTTTGATTTTGTTTGATGCATTGTATTATGCTATTTTTCTGGATATATATACTTACATTTTATCCCAAAAAAAAAAAATGAAACCATCACCTGAAGACATGTTTTAGAACTCGATAATATCTTTCCAACGAGATATTATACGCTTTCAACGGCACAAAATAGAGCAAGATATGATCGCATCAAATTCTACACAAGTTCGGAGTGAAATCAGAAAGATTTGTGAATATATGGTTAATCTGTAACTTTGAATTAATGCATTGTAAATGAAGTTGGAACAATAGTTTAGAACTCCGATCTATATTTCCAACAAGATATAATACGCTCCAAACGGATAAACACACAGCAAGATATGAGTGTCACAAATACTTAGCCTTATCTCTATGATTTAGCGTTTTCAGCGAAAATATAGCACTTTTAACGTAAATGCAGTGTATTTTATTAATTAGGCAATCATCCCTGGATATATTGAAACCAGTGCCTGAATAAACGTTTTATAACTCGGTAAAATCTTTCCAACGAGATATTAAACGCTTTCAACGGCATAAAATAGAGCAAGATATGATCGCATCAAGTTCTACACGAGTTCGGAGTGAAATCAGAAACACTTGTGAATATATGGTTAATCTGTAACTTTAAATTAATGCATTGTAAATGTAGTTGGAACAATAGCTTTAGAGCTCAGATTTATCTTTCCAAAGAGATATAATACGCTCCAAACGGATAAACACACAGCAAGATATGAGTGTCACAAATAGTTAGCCTTATCTCTATGATTTAGCGTTTTCAGCGAAAATAGAGCACTTTTAGCGTAAATACAGTGTATTTTAGTAATTAGGCAATCATCCCTTGATATTTTGAAACCAGCGCCTGAAGACAAGTTTTAGAACTCGGTAAGATGTTTCTAACGAGATATTAAACGCTTTCAACGGCACAAAACAGAGCAAGATATGATCACATCAAATTCTACACGAGTTCGGAGTGAACTCAGAAACATTTGTGAACATATGCTTCATCTGTAACATTTAATTAATGCATTGTAAATGATGTTGGAACAATAGCTTTAGAGCTCCGATCTATCTTTTCAAAGATATATAATACGATCCAAACGGATAAACACACAGCAAGATATGAGTGTCACAAATACTCAGCCTTATCTCTATGATTTAGCGTTTTCAGCGAAAATAGAGCACTTTTAGCGTAAATACAGTGTATTTAAGTAATTAGGCAATCATCCCTTGATATTTTGAAACCGGAGCCTGAATATATGGTTAATCTGTAACTTTAAATTAGTGCATTGTAAATGAAGTTGGAACAATAGCTTTAGAGCTCCGATCTATCTTTCCAACGAGATATAATACGCTCCAAACGGATAAACACACAGCAAGATATGAGTGTCACAAATAGTTAGCCTTATCCCTATGATTTAGCGGTTTCAGCGAAAATAGAGCACTTTTAGCGTAAATACAGTGTATTTTAGTAATTAGGCAATCATCCCTTGATATTTTGAAACCAGCGCCTGAAGACAAGTTTTAGAACTCGGTAAGATGTTTCCATCGAGATATTAAACGCTTTCAACGGCACAAAATAGAGCAAGATATGATCACATCAAATTCTACACGAGTTCGGAGTGAAATCAGAAACATTTGTGAATATATGGTTAATCTGTAACTTTGAATTAATGCATTGTAAATGAAGTTGGAACAATAGCTTTAGAGCTCCGATCTATATTTCCAACAAGATATAATACGCTCCAAACGGATAAACACACAGCAAGATATGAGTGTCACAAATACTTAGCCTTATCTCTATGATTTAGCGTTTTCAGCGAAAATATAGCACTTTTAACGTAAATGCAGTGTATTTTATTAATTATGCAATCATCCCTTGATATATTGAAACCAGTGCCTGAATAAACGTTTTATAACTCGGTAAGATCTTTCCAACGAGATATTAAACGCTTTCAATGGCATAAAATTGAGCAAGATATGATCGCATCAAGTTCTACACGAGTTCGGAGTGAAATCAGAAACTCTTGTGAATATATGGTTAATCTGTAACTTTAAATTAATGCATTGTAAATGTGGTTGGAACAATAGCTTTAGAGCTCCGATCTATCTTTCCAACGATATATAATACGATCCAAACGGATAAACACTCAGCAAGATATGAGTGTCACAAATAGTTAGCCTTATCTCTATGATTTAGCGTTTTCAGCGAAAATAGAGCACTTTTAGCGTAAATACAGAGTATTTTAGTAATCAGGCAATCATCCCTTGATATTTTGAAACCAGCGCCTGAAGACAAGTTTTAGAACTCGGTAAGATGTTTCCAACGAGATATTAAACGCTTTCAACGGCACAAAATAGAGCAAGATATGATCACATCAAATTCTACACGAGTTCAGAGTGAACTCAGAAACATTTGTGAACATATGCTTCATCTGTAACATTTAATTAATGCATTGTAAATGAAGTTGGAACAATAGCTTTAGAGCTCCGATCTATCTTTCCTACGAGATATAATACGCTCCAAACGGATAAACACACAGCAAGATATGAGTGTCACAAATACTTAGCCTTATCTCTATGATTTAGCGTTTTCAGCGAAAATAGAGCACTTTTAGCGTAAATACAGTGTATTTAAGTAATTAGGCGATCATCCCTTGATATTTTGAAATCGGAGCCTGAAACAAATTTTAGAACTCGTAAAGATCATTCCAACGAGATATTAAACGCTTTCCACGGCACAAAATAGAGTAAGATATGATCGCATCCGTTGAAAGCGTTTAACATCTCTTTGGAAATCTGTATTAATTAGTAATTATGTAAATACAGTGTATTTTATTAATTAGGCAATCATCCTTGATATTTTGAAACCAACGTCTGAACGGATAAACACACAGCAATCTCTATGATTTAGCGTTTTCACATATCAAATTAGGCAATCCTAATACTTAGCTCTCAATTGTTGCCTAATTTCAAACATATGTGAGTATATCGTTAATTAGGAAATAATCCCTTGATACTTTGAAACCAGCGCCTGAAGACAAGTTTTAGAAATCGGTAAGATCCTTCCAACGAGATATTAAACGCTTTCAACGAGTTCGGAGCAAGATATGAGTGTAGATATGAGGAAAACGAACTCGCTAAGATCTTTCCAACGAGATATAATACGCTCCAAACGGAAAAACACACAGAAAGATATTAGTGTCACAAATACTTAGCCTTATCTCTATGATTTAGCGTTTTCAGCGAAAATAGAGCACGCTTTCAACTCTGAAATAAGCTACACGAGTTCGTAGTGAAATCACCATGAAATCAGATATATTCACAAATGTTTCTAAATCTATTATTATCAACGAGATATATTGCAGGTAGAATATTCATGTTGTCTATTATATAGCTTTACAGTCTATTGGACCATGATGTTAAGTTTAGCACATTTAGGATGGAATTTGAAGGCCGTAGCCTTAGTTCTGCAATGGAGTAGCCTAGAGAAGTACTCAAGGCAAATAACAAACAAAAGAGGAGACATGGGGTCACCTTGTCGAAGCCCCCTTTTGCCCATGAAGTTGCCATGGAGAATTCCATTAACCGAGATAGAAAAGGAAGGTGTAGTGACACATTCCATAATCCAATCAACAAATCTGTTAGGGAAGCCAATCACAGTAAGAACTTTTTCCAAAAAGTCCCAAGAAATGGTGTCATAGGCCTTCCTAAGATCCACCTTAATCATAGATCTAGGAGACATATGCTTCCTAGAGTAGCCTTTAATAAGTTCTTGGGCCAAGAAGACTTTATCAAGCATAAGTCTCCCATCAAGAAAAGCCCCTTGAGAGGGATCAATAAGATCGGGAAGGCAAGGGATCATACGGGCAGCAATGATCTTAGTAATGGTTTTGTAAATGACATTAGTGCACGCAATGGGCCTAAAGTCAGCAGCAGTAGGTTCATGAGAAGTTTTAGGAATGAGAGCAATAACCGTATGGTTAAACTGCTTAAGGAGCTTGCCAGAGTTAAAGAAACCTCTCACAGCAAGAGTGACATCATGTAATACTTGAGATTTAATTTAATTGGATTAATAGTACTACTCATACCAACAAGATGCATCTCCTTTTAAGGAAGCTCATCACCAAGAACTCCAAAGTTAAGCGTGCTTGCTCAGAAGTAGTCTTGGGATGGGTGACCCCCTGGGAAGTTTCTCAGGGTGCGCACGAGTGAGGACAAAGTGCGCGGAAAAGGCTAGTGGAGGTTTGTGAGGATAGTACTAGAGGTCAGAAGTAACTACCTCGGGGCCTACGGGGCCGGGGTGTTAAAAATGGTATCAGAGCAACCCTGCGACAGTGTGCTGATCCGTTAGATATCGGGCGGGCACTTAGCAGGGGAAAAGATTCTGGGATATGATTGAGATTGGTTTATGGGCGCAACGAGGACGTTGCGTTCCTAAGTGGGGGTGATTGTAATACTTGAGATTTAATTTAAATGGATTAATAGTACTACTCATACCAACAAGATGCATCTCCTTTTAAGGGAGCTCATCACCAAGAACTCCAAAGTTAAGCGTGCTTGCTCGGGAGTAGTCTTGGGATGGGTGACCCCCTGGGAAGTTTCTCAGGGTGCGCACGAGTGAGGACAAAGTGCGCGGAAAAGGCTAGTGGAGGTTTGTGAGGATAGTACTAGAGGTCAGAAGTAACTACCTCGGGGCCTACGGGGCCGGGGTGTTACACATCATGCCCAACAACATTCCAGTTTTGCTTAAAGAAAGCAGAAGTATAGCCATCAGGTCCAGGGGATTTATTATCCCCAATATCAAACATGGCATTCTTAATTTCATCATTAGAAATGGGGGCAAGCAGCCCATCAACCTTAGAGACATCCAAGCAAGTGCCTGAGAGGATAATATCAGGATCAATATCCAAATTAGGCTGGGAGGTACCAAAGTGATTGGTATAGAATTTGACCAATTCAGAAGCCACATGGTTCAAAGAAGTGGTGGAATCACCATTATCTAACTTAATAGATGTAATGGAGTTTCTAGCCACATTCTTTTTAACAATAGAGTGGAAGTATTTAGTGCCACGGTCACTAAGAATCAAGTGATTAGCCTTAGCCTTTTGTCTGAAGAAATCTTCCTCAGCCCTCTTAAGATTCAAGGCAGAATTTTTTGCCGAGGCAACCTCAAGTTTAATAGTCTCATCAAGGGGAGTGAGGAGTTGAAGAGCATGGAGCCTTTTATACTCCTTTTTAGCCTCCTTGGCTCTAACCGAAATGTGACCAAAGGCATTAAAGTTGAGCTCCTTAAGAGGTTTTTTAAGCCTCTTAAGCTTACGGGCCAGTCTAAATTGAGGTGTACCATACATTTTTTGGAACCAATGGGTGTTTAAAATGTTGGTGAAAGCCTCGTGTCTCAGCCACATATTGAAGAATTTAAACGGCCTAGATCCAACAAGAGAGTTATTGCCAATAGTAACAAGAATAGCACAATGGTCAAACTCCACTTCCATTTCAAAGAAGTGAGCTTTACAAGTAATATTAGAGGTGGACCAGCAGGAGTTCATAAGAACCCTATCAAGTTTGGCCCAAAGGGAGCCCCTGTTCAAAGTGAGAAACTCCCCAGAGGAAGGAGAGTCAAAAAGGTTAGCTTGAACCTTGAAATCATTGAGATGTTGAATGTAATAAGCCGAAGGGGGGGGTATGGCCAACCCTTTCACTAGGGCTGCCCACACAGTTAAAGTCCCCCATAACAATCCATGGAAGATAATCATGAACAGCAACAATAAGATTTTTGGGCGTACTCATTGGACAATAATCCATGAAACAAATTACATAAAGTTAATCGCAAATAAAAGTGTAAATACAGATTAACCATATAGGAACAAATGGAGATAAGGATGATATCTTGTTGGAAAGATAGATCGGAGCTCTAAAGCTATTGTTCCAACTTCGTTTACAATGCATTAATTAAACGTTACATATTAACCATATATTCACAAATGTTTCTGATTTCGCTCCAAACTCGTGTAGAATTTGATGCGATCATATCTTGCTCTTTGTTGTGCCGTTGAAAGCGTTTAATATCTCGTTTGAAAGATCTTACCTAGTTCTAAAACTTGTCTTCAGGCGCTGGTTTCAAAAAATCAAGTCATTATTGCCTAATTACTAAAATACACTGTATTTACGCTAAAAGTGCTCTATTTTCCCTGAAAACGCTAAATCATAGAGATAAGGCTAAGTATTTGTGACACTCATATCTTGCTGTGTGTTTATCCGTTTGGAGCGTATTACATATCGTTGGAAAGATAAATCGGAGCTCTAAAGCTATTGATCCAACTTCATTTACAATGCATTAATTAAAAGTTACAGATTAACCATATATTCACAAATGTTTCTGATTTCACTCCGAACTCGTGTAGAATTTGATGCGATCATATCTTTCTCTATTTTGTGCCGTTGAAAGCGTTTAATATCTCGTTGGAAAGCTCTTACCGAGTTCTAAAACATGTCTTCAGGATCTGGTTTCAAAATATCAAGGGAGCATTGCCTAATTACTAAAATACACTGTACTTACGCTAAAAGTGCTATATTTTCGCTGAAAACGCTAAATCATAGAGATAAGGCTAAGTATTTGTAACACTCATATCTTGCAGAGTGTTTATCAGTTTAGAGCATATTATATCTCGTTGGAAAGATAGATAGGAGCTCTAAAGCTATTGTTCCAACTTCATTTACAATGCATTAATTAAAAGTTACAGATTAACCATATATTCACAAATGTTTCTGATTTCACTCCGAACTCGTGTAGAATTTGATGCGATCATATCTTGCTCTATTTTGTGCCGTTGAAAGCGTTTAATATCTCGTTGGAACGATCTTAACGAGTTCTAAAACTTGTCTTTTGGCGCTGGTTTCAAAATATCAAGGGATGATTGCCTAATTACTAAAATACACTGTATTTACGCTAAAAGTGCTCTATTTTCGCTGAAAACGCTAAATCATAGAGATAAGGCTAAGTATGTGTGACACTCATATCTTGCTGTGTGTTGATCCATTTGGAGCGTATTATATCTAGTTGGAAAGATAGATCGGAGATCTAAAGCTATTGTTCCAACTTAATTTACAATGCATTAATTAAAAGTTACAGATTAACCATATATTCACAAATATTTCTGATTTCACTCCGAACTCGTGTAGAATATGATGCGATCATATCTTGCTCTATTTTGTGCCGTTGAAAGCGTTTAATATCTCTTTGGAAAGCTCGTACCGATTTCTAAAACATGTCTTCAGGTGCTGGTTTCAAAATATCAAGGGATGATTGCCTAATTACTAAAATACACTGTATTTACGCTAAAAGTGCTCTATTTTCGCTTAAAACGCTAAATCATAGAGATAAGGCTAAGTATTTGTGACACTCATATCTTGGTGTGTGTTTATTCGTTTGGAGCGTATTATATCTCGTTGGAAAGATAGATCGGAGATCTAAAGCTATTGTTCCAACTTCATTTACAATGCATTAATTAAAAGTTACAGATTAACCATATATTCACAAATGTTTCTGATTTCACTCCGAACTCGTGTAGAATTTGATGCGATCATATCTTGCTCTATTTTGTGCTGTTGAAAGCGTTTAATATCTCGTTGGAAAGAGCTTAGCGATTTGTAAAACTTGTCTTCAGGAGCTGGTTTCAAAATATCAAGGAATGATTTCCTAATTACTAAAATACACTGTATTTACGCTAAAAGTGCTCTATTTTCGCTGAAACGCTAAATCATAGAGATAAGGCTATGTATTTGTGACACTCATATCTTGCTGTGTGTTTATCCGTTTCGAGCGTATTATATCTCGTTGGAAATATAGATCGGAGCTCTAAAGCTATTGTTCTAACTTCATTTACAATGCATTAATTAAAAGTTACAGATTAACCAGATATTCACAAATGTTTCTGATTTCACTCCGAACTCGTGTAGAATTTGATGCGATCATATCTTGCTCTATTTTGTGCCGTTGAAAGTGTTTAATATCTCGTTGGAACGACCTTACCGAGTTCTAAAACTTGTCTTTTGGCGCTGGTTTCAAAATATCAAGGGATGATTGGCTAATTACTAAAATGCACTGTATTTACGCTAAAAGTGCTCTATTTTCGCTGAGATCGCTAAATCATAGAGATAAGCCTAAGTATTTGTGACACTCATATCTTGTTGTGTGTTTATCCGTTTGGAGCGTATTATATCTCGTTGGAAAGATAGATCGGTTCTCTAAAGCTATTTTCCTACTTCATTTACAATGGATTAAATAAAAGTTACAGATTAACCACATATTCCCAAATGTTTCTGATTTCACTCCGAACTGGTGTAGAATACGATGCGATCATATCTTGCTCTATTTTTTGCCGTTGAAAGCGTTTATTATCTCGTTGGAGAGATGTTACCGAGTTCTAAAACTTGTCTTCAGGCGCTGGTTTCAAAATATCAATGGATTATTGCGTACTCCCTCCGTCCCAATTTGATTTGCAAAATTTCCTATTTTGGTTGTCCCCAAATGATTTTCCACTTTTTATTTTAGGTATGTAAATAAGAATAAAGTGACAAATGTACCCTTACTTTTACTTTTTCCCCATTAACTTAAAGGCATCTACTTTTAGAAAGATGGGCAAAAGTGTAAACAACAAACATCATTTATTGTCATTCCTTAATTCTTGTGCCGGTCAAAGTTTGCAATTCAATTCGGGACGGAGGGAGTAATTACTAAAATACACTGTATTTACGCTAAAAGTGCTCTATTTTCGCTGCAAACGCTGAATCATAGAGATAAGGCTAAGTATTTGTGATACTCATATCTTGCTGTGTGTTTATTCGTTGGGAGCGTATTATATCTCGTTGGAAAGATAGATCGGAGCTCTAAAGCTATTGTTCCAACTTCATTTACAATGCATTAATTAAAAGTTACAGATTAACCATGTATTCCCAAATGTTTCTGATTTCACTCCGAACTCGTGTAGAATGTGATGCGATCATATATTGCTATATTTTGTGTCGTTGAAAGCGTTTAATATCTCGTTGGAAAGATCATACCGAGTTCTAAAACTTGTCTTCAGGCTCTGGTTTCAAAATATCAAGGGATGATTGCCAAATTACTAAAATACACTGTATTTACGCTAAAAGTGCTCTATTTTCGCTGAAAACGCTAAATCATAGAGATAAGGCTAAGTATTTGTGACACTCATATCTTGCTATGTGTTTATCCGTTTGGATCGTTTTATATCTATTTGGAAAGATAGATCGGACGCCCTAAAGCTATTGTTCCAACTTCATTTACAATGCATTAATTAAAAGTTACAGATTAACCATATATTCACAAATGTTTCTGATTTCACTCCGAACTCGTGTAGAATTTGATGCGATCATATCTTGCTCTATTTTGTGCCGTTGAAAGTTGTTAATATCTCGTTGGAACGATCTTACCTAGTTCTAAAACTTGTCTTCTGGCGCTGGTTTCAAAATATCAAGGGATGATTGCTTAATTACTAAAATACACTGAATTTACGCTAAAAGTGCTCTATTTTCGCTGAAAACGCTAAATCATAGAGATAAGGCTAAGTATTTGTGACACTCATATCTTGCTATGTGTTTATCCGTTTTGATCGTATTATATCTATTTGGAAAGATAGATCGGACGCCCTAAAACTATTTGTTGGTCCCGGTTATACTGGATACAGTCTAGAGGGGGGGTGAATAGACTGTATTGGTGTTTAGCTTTTTAAACTAAGTACCAGATTTACAGAATAGCATGTTCTGTTGAAAGAACAGACTGGCAGCGGATGGGGTTCTGGTAGGGAGTTCTGTTAGCCTCAGAGAAGCAAAGGCAGTAGGCCTTCTGTTAACTCGTAGAACAAGTTCTGCTGAACACAGATACCAAGTCCAAGGAGTTAGACAGTTCTATCTAAGTGCAAGTATTAAAGCAGTAAGTAAACGACACCAGGGATTTTTATAGTGGTTCAAGGAACAACTTGTTCCTCTAGTCCACTGTTCCACTAAGCTGTAAAAACTTCCGTTTACAAAGCCTTAGTCCTAGCACTTAAGAAGCTCTCCACGTCTTCTTCAAGTCTAGATGTCTCCTGGGATGCACTGCCTGGCTTCCTTTAAGACTGGTCCTTTCACTGAGCTTCCTGGAAGTATCACCACTTCACTACTCCAGTTACTTGGACGTCCTTCTTGTAGCAAGAAGAGTTTCTGTTGAAACAGGGGTTCCTCCAACTAGCTTCGTTACAAAAGATTTGTATGTAATGAGCTTGAAGAGTTGAAGAACACTTGGAACTTTGCTTGAGTTGAAAAAAGTATTTTTCCAACTTCTGCCTTCTCTTGTAGAAGATAATGAGTTTGAATCTCAAGGAGGCTTTTTGCTTTTCAGAGTTTGAATATCTTGTATGAAGAGTTGTAGCAATGTGTAGCAAAAGTTGCAAAGTTATACGGTTGTTCTTCGTAGTGTATCTTTTATACTGAGGTTGTCTTCCCGTTGGAGGAGTAGGAGGACAACTGCATTAAATGAGCGATCAGTTGACTTGACTAGTAGAGCCCGGTAAAGTTGGCGGGTTACTATTTTGGGATAAAGTATTCCTGACATTGCGGCCAATCATCTGCAATTACTCTACGTAGCATGGGGTGCATTAAATGAGCATTTAATGCGTGCACTGTAGCTTTTCCGTTTCATACTCCTAGCCGTTGAAGGAATCTTTTAGTTGACTTCCCGGTTCAGTGAAATTCTTCTAAGTGTCAGACCTTCTGGTGTCTTTATCTGAGAGTAGAACAGAGGAGGTCTGGAGCACTTCTGTTGGGAGAGTATCCAACAGAGACCCAGAAGGGTTTATGTCAGAGTGAAGACTAACAGAGACCCTGAGGTCTTCTGTTCTGGAGCAGAGAACCAAAGGTCCTCTGTTTCAGTAATGCCTTACGAGGCTCTTCTGCTCTTGGAGCCCTTCTGCTCAGAAGGTCTTCTGCTCTGAAGGCATTCTGTCAAGTCGATTACTCTAAGAACTTTACAAGGGAAAAATTCTAATACATAATTTCTAAAGGGGTATTCTAAAGTCCTAATTAATCTAGCATCATCAAAATCTAAATACAATTATTCCTTACAATTTCCCCCTTTTTGATGATGCCAAAACCCTTTAACTATTTCCAGAGAAGTGCCTTCACCACAAAAATTTAAAGTTTTAAAACTTTTCATTAAAATCGTGGTGGGCAACTTGGCATAGGAAAATAGTAAGAGTGCGGTACATTCAGATAGCAGAATATAACAGAAATAAACAAACACAAGTAGAAGACAAAAAGACAGGAATTTGAGGAAAAGCACTTCAAAGTAAGAAGGCAGAGATGTGATTTTATTAGATAAGTTTTACAGAGTTTAAACCTTACACATTCTCCAGATTAGCTGCCTGTAGAGCTTCTTCCTCTAGTCTTTGAAGCCTGAGCAGTTCTTCGTTTATTTCAGCTCTGATTTTGAAAAGATTGCCAGACCTTTGATAAGATGCCCAAATTGGAGAAAGCTTGCAGTCCAAATAGTTGAGAACACCTTCATGTATAGTCTTTCCTGGGACAATGTTCTTCTTATACCATTCTTCAGCTTCTTCTAGTGATCCCCCATACCTAACTCTGACAACACCATCTTTGTCCGGATAGAGGTGCTGTTGTTGGGTAGGGGTCATTTTGGCCTTCATCTCTTCAAATTGAGCTCTGTCAATTTTCTGAGAACCACCCAATCTCCATTCAGTGAAGTTGAAAATTTTCTTCTTCTTGGTGCTCTTCTTTACTGGAGATGGGGGTCTAGGTATGCCTGCTGCTCTTTTCTTCTGTAGGGCAGCTTCAAAGTAGGGAGCCGGATCTACTGCAGGCTCAGCAGAGGAGGGTGCCCCAGTAGGAGTTCTGTGGGACCTAGGCATGGTCTGTTGAGGGTCCTCTTCCCCCTTTTTGGCATCATTCAGGTCTTCTATCATCAGGCTGATTTTCTTAAATTCTGAGGCCTGAGTGGAGGCTATCTGCTCCAGGGCCTCTGGTAGAGTCTGGGTGACAGAGGTAAGGCCTTCAATGAGACCTTGCTGCTTCTGTATGGCAGAGAAGATGTCCTTGTTATTGGCTTCAAGGAGCACCATCTTCTGATAACGGTCTCTGTCAGTAGATAGAAGTGCTTGAGCCTGTTCTTGATGAACTCTGCACATTGCCTCAATAGAGGTCAAGTGCCTCTCTGTCCTGGCATCAGATTCCTTTAGAGCTTCAAGATGCTCTGAGATAGTGTGAATTGCATGTCCTTGACTCAGGAGAGTCTGTTGAAAGATAGAGAGAGAGTGTTGTGGATGCCTACCACTTCTGTTGACAGGGCATCTGTTCTGGCAGATGATGAGGCTATGAAGTTGTTGAGAGTTCCAGTGAGGTTCTCAAAACGATCAGAGATGAACTGCATACCTGAGTTTAGATTGTCATTCACATGAGCAAGGTGCCCATAGTGTTTGTCATTGATCTCTATCAGTTTGTTCATGCCTTGGAGGATCTGTCCTCCAAATTCTTCAGCAGATTCAACAAATTTGTTGAAGGGGATGTTGTTCTGTTGTCCATCAGCTTGAGGCATTTCTAGACCTCTTCCCTTAGGCAAAGGATGATGTTCTTGGACAGATGATAGAGATTGGACAAGCTGTTCATGTTCCAGTTGAGTCAGAGGAGGGGTCTTCTGTCTCTTGGATGTGGCCTTGTAGGATTTTCTCAATGATGTTCTCCATGAGCAAGGAAGTCCTCCACTCCTTGATATGCTCCATCATTGCTTGTCCTTCTGATTTGAGTACAGAGGACTCTCCTGGGTTGAAGTTGGGCTGTACAGAGTCTGTAGCCATCTTTGTGAACAGCCATTCCTCAAAGGCTTCAATTTCTTCCTCTCCTAGAGGTTTGACAGCCTCTTCTGAGGGTGAGGAGATGAGAATGGCCTTCCCTTTGTAGCTCGCCTTCTTCTTCTCAAGAACAGAGTGAAGGAAGTTGAGGGCAAAGCACTTTGAGACATCATCAGTCCCAACCCAGTTCAGAATGGCTTCCTCTTCTGGCTCATAATGATCAAAATACTGGATTATTTTGGAGAGGGGTCCCATTCTCCATCATCACTTCATCAACATGATCTCTGATGAAGTGATGTCTGATCTCAATGTGCTTTGTCCTGGAATGAAGAACTGGATTCTGAGTGATAGCAATGGCACTGGTGTTGTCACACAACAGCTTGATCTCCTTTGCTTGAATTCCATAGTCCTTCAGTTGTTGCTTCATCCAGAGTAGCTGAGCACAGCAACTCCCAGCTGCAATGTACTCAGCCTCAGCTGTACTTGTTGAGATGGAGTTCTGCTTCTTGCTAAACCAGGACACAAGCCTTCCTCCTAGCAATTGGCAGTGACCAGAGGTGCTCTTTCTGTCTAGTCTGCAACCTGCAAAATCTGAGTCAGAATAACCAATTAGTTCAAAGTTACCTCCCTTTGGATACCATAGGCCTGCATTTGGATTTCCTTTGATGTATCTGATGATTCTCTTTGCAGCACTTAGATGGCTTTCCTTGGGCTTTGATTGGTATCTGGCACAGATTCCAACAGAGAATGAGATGTCTGGTCTGCTTGCAGTTAGATACAACAGAGATCCTATGATTCCTCTATATGTTGTTGCATCTACATCCTTTCCTTCATCATCTGGACCAATTCCTTGTGAAGTGTTCATGGGAATCTTCACTGATGATTTGCCTTCCACTCCAAACGTCTTGATCAGATCTCTGGTGTACTTCCCTTGATTGATAATGATCCCTTCTGGAACTTGTTTGACTTGAAGTCCTAGGAAGTAACTGAGTTCTCCCATCATACTCATTTCAAATTGACTCTGCATCACTTGAGAAAATTTCTTGCACAGTTCTGGATTAGTACTACCAAATATAATATCATCAACATATATTTGTACTAACAGAATATGATTAGCAACAGAGATTTGAAATAGAGTTTTGTCAACCTTTCCTTTAGTAAACCCATGGTTCACCAGGAAATGGGACAATGTGTCATACCAGGCTCTGGGAGCTTGCTTAAGACCATAGAGGGCCTTTTTAAGCTTGTAGACACAAGAAGATTGAGTAGGAATGACAAAACCTGGTGGTTGTTCCACATAAACTTCCTCTTCAAGATCTCCATTCAGAAATGCACTCTTGACATCCATCTGGTAGACCTTGATGTTGTTGTAGGTAGCATAGGCTAGGAAGATTCTGATGGCTTCAAGTCTGGCAACTGGTGCAAAGGTCTCATCAAAATCTATTCCTTCTTCTTGACAGTATCCTTTAGCTACCATCCTTGCTTTATTCCTTACGATGTTGCCATCTTCATCAGCTTTGTTCTTGAATACCCATTTGGTTCCAATGACATTCTGGTGCTTTGGCCTAGGAACAAGTTCCCATACTTTGTTCCTTTCAAACTGAGTAAGTTCTTCTTGCATAGCATTGATCCAATCTGAGTCTGCAAGAGCTTCTTCAACTGTCATAGGTTCCACCTGAGATATATAGCAGGCAAGCATTGCTTCTCTTCTAGATGTGGATCTGGTTTGAACTCCACTTCTGATTTGACCAATCACTTGGTTAGGAGGATGGTCTCTTAACCATGTTAGGTCTGGTTCTGTCAGCTGCTGTCTTGGTCTCTCTGGTTCCTCATCTTCAGAGTCTTCATCTTCATTCAACAGAAGGGGGTTTGGTGCAGGTGTTGGAAATGCAGGGTTGTCTGCTACCTCTTCTGTTGGTTCTGGTGTTCTGTCTTCTATGCTGACTTCCTTGAGAATCTCTGTTACCTCTTTAACAGAGATGCTTTCATCAAACTTCACATGTATGGATTCTTCAACATGTAGGGTCCTTCTGTTGAGTACTCTATAGGCTTTACTGGTGTTTGAATAGCCTATAAAGACTCCTTCATCAGCCTTTTCTTGAAATACTTTCAGATGCTCCTTTCCATTGTTAAGAATGTAGCACTTGCATCCAAATACATGAAAGTAGCTGATGTTAGGTTTTCTTCCTTTCCAGAGTTCATAAGGGGTGTTCTGGTGATTCTTGTTGATCATGCTTCTGTTCTGAGTATAGCATGCAGTGTTGATTGCTTCAGCCCAATATCTCATAGGCAATCCAGATTCTGCAATCATTGTTCTTGCAGCTTCTTTTAAGGTTCTGTTCCTTCTTTCTGCTACGCCATTCTGTTGAGGGGTTCTGGCGGCAGAAAGTTGATGAAAAGTTCCATTCTGATCACAGAAGTCCTTTATGACTTGGTTGACAAATTCAGTTCCTCTGTCTGATCTGATTGTCTTCACCTTCAAATTCTTCTCAGTCTGAAGTTGCTTTAACAGAGATGGCAACATCTGAAGAGTTTCATTTTTCTTTGATAGAAAAACAGTCCATGTATATCTGGAATAGTCATCAACCATGACTAGGGTATATTTCTTGCCACCAACGCTTGGAGTCTCAACAGGTCCAAATAAATCCATGTGAATCAGATTTAGAGGACTTGTAGAAAGATCTCCAGCAATGGGTTTGAAGGAATTCTTCACTTGTTTGCCTTTCTGACATGCACTGCAGAGGGTCTCCTTCTTGTACACAATGTCTGGTAGCCCTTCTACAATGTGTTCTCTGGCCAGTTTGTTGATTGTTTTGAAATTCAAATGGTTGAGCTTTTTGTGCCAGTCCCAGCTTAGTTTTGAATCTCCTTTGGCTATCAGGCAAACTCCATCTTTTGCAATGTTCCAATCAACTACATAGATGTTCTTCTTTCTTGATGCTGTAAGAACCACTTCCTTTGTTGTCTCATGCTTCACATAGCAGAAGTCCTTTGTGAATTCAACAGTGTAGCCTTTGTCACAGAATTGGCTAGCACTCAGCAAGTTGAACTTCAGTCCTTTGACATATGAGACATCATCAATGATTATCTGATTCCTGATCAGCTTTCCTCTTCCTTTTGTTTGACCTTCTTTGTCATTACCTCCAAAGGTAACTCTAGGTCCTTTGCATTTCTGGAACTCAGCTAGGCAACTTCTGTCACCTGTCATGTGCCTGGAGCATCCACTATCAATAAACCATTCTTGTTCAGAGATGGCTCTAGCACACAGTTCCTGCAAGATCAAAAGAAAGATTTAGGTACCCAAGCAATGCTGGGTCCTGGGGGTTCATGGAGTCTGGGTAGTTGGTACCATTTTGGTCTCATCAAGTGAAACCTTGGTGGGTGGTACCCATTGTCCACCTGGTAGTTGTAGTAAACTGAAGTGTGATTCACTTTGGGCAGATGCTTGTGAGGGTCATGCTTCCTGTTTACATACTTTTGCATAGCCTTTTTTGTTGGAAAGAAGTCCCATATACTATCAAGAGCAGAGGGACGGTTAACCTTGGGCTTCTGAAGTTGACCAGCCAACCTCTTCTGCCTGAAGTTAACTCTCTTTTGATATTTGCCCTTCTGGTGATCATTTCTGGCACGATTCACATGAGGTTGTCTGTCAATGAATGGTCTTTTATTTTTGTTATCTTGAAAACCTTTTCTGTTGTTAGGTTTTCTGCCAGGTTCATTATTTTTCAAAAAGGGTTTCTGTTGAACCTTTATCTTTCCCTTTTCTGGTCTGACTTCCTCATGAACAACCTTGGTGCCAGATACACTAGATTGACAGATGGGGCTAGAAATCAGTGGCTCTATGACCTTATCTTCCTTAGCAACTCTGGTGCTAGGCATTACAGAAGGCTCACCTGATTCTGTTGAGCCATAACCAAGACCAAAACCAGTGCCAATCTGTTGATCAAGCACAATCTTTTCCATGGAAGACTGGGCCTTCTGGTAAGCTTTGTACTTAATCTCGAGAGGCTCTATTTCTCTTATTCTCTTGAGAAGAGAAACATTTTCAGTCTCCAGTTGATCTCTTTCCTCAATTAGAAGATTGATTTTGATCTCAACCTCCTTCTTTATGTCAAGAATTTCAGCTTTTAACTTACTGTTTTCTTCTGTTACAGAAGAATAAGTGGCTTGTATGGCCTTAAACTCTTCCCAAAATTCTGACATTGAATCAGAATCAAAAGCTAAGCCTACCGAAGAAAAACTAGATTCAGAAGTAGAGGTTACCTCATCATCAGAATGAGCCATGAGGCAAAGGTCTTCTGTCTCAGTATCAAGACAACAGAAGGCATCATCAGAATCTGAGTCAGAACTGGATTCTGTTTCTGACAGAGGGTCTTTCTCTAGCTGTTCTGTCACAAGTGCCTTTCTTCTTCTGGAGTTGTCCTCGTACTTCTTCTTTTCTCCATCCTGTCCTTGCTTCTTGGACACTCTTGGATGGGGACAATCAGCCTTGAAGTGACCTGGTTGTCTGCAATTGTAACAGAGAAGCTCTCCACTGCTTTCTGTTGATTTGACCTTCTGGTATGGCTTTCTGTTGAAAGATGGACTCCTTCCATCTTTGGGATTCTTCATAAACTTTTTGAATCTCCTGGCAAAGGCAGCCATATATTCATCAGATAAAAGTACTGAAGGGTCAAAATCATTTACCTTTGATGTGCTGGCAGTGAGGGCTGTAGTGGTCCTCTCTTCTGGTACATCTTCCTTTTCTTCAATCATTTCAAACTCATGAGCTTTGAGATCTAAAATGAGCTTATCAGTGGGATAAGTCTTTACATCCTTGCTGGCTTGGACAGCAACCACCTTCATCTTCCATGCTGAGGGCAGTCCCCTCAACACCTTCAGGTTGATCTCCTTGGTGGTGAGT
>CAMAPE010000013.1:19837500-19842500 GCA_945859875.1 Cuscuta europaea | reverse complement strand
GAGGGGGGACATGGGGTCACCTTGCCTCAGGACCATTTTACCTTTAAAATGGCCATGGAGGACACCATTTACTGAGATGGAGTAAGAAGGTGTGGTGACACATTCCATATTCCACCCAATAAATCTCCTTGGGAAGCCCAGATGTTTTAGCATATCAGCCAGAAAGTCCCAGGATATGGTATCATAGGCTTTTCTAAGGTCAACTTTGATCATACACCTTGGAGATATTCTTTTCCTGGTATAACCCTTAACAAGTTCTTGGGCAATAAAAATATTATCAATCATAAGTCTGCCATCAACAAAGGCCCCCTGCGCAGGGTCAACAAGATCAGGCAAGCAAGGAATCATCCTTTTAGCCAAGATCTTAGTAATCACTTTGTAGATGACATTAGTACACGCAATGGGTCTAAAATCAGCAACTGTAGGAGCATGGTTGGTCTTAGGAATTAAAGCAATAACCGTGTGGTTGAGTTGCTTAAGAATTCTACCAGACCCAAAGAAACCCTTAACAGCATTAATCATGTCATTACCAACAATATCCCAATTTTCTTTAAAGAAAGCCGAGGTGTACCCATCAGGGCCAGGGGCTTTATTGTCTCCTATATCAAACAAGGCCTCCTTTATGTCTAGATCAGAAAATGGTGCAATGAGGCTGTCTTTCAATAGTGGGGGTAAGGTCTTACCCGAGGAAACAATGGTAGGGTCCAAAGGAGAATTTGGATAGTAAGTTCCAAACAAGGATGTGTAAAAATTCACCAATTCACAAGCAACTTGATCAATTGAAGTAGTATGATCCCCATTAGGAAGCTTAAGAGCAGTAATGAAGTTCCTAGTGTTGTTCTTCTTAACAATAGAATGGAAGTATTTAGTACATTTATCACTTTGAACAAGATGTGTTGCTTTAGCCTTTTGCCTAAAAAAATCTTCCTCAGCCTTCTTGAGATTAATAAGTTTTTTCTTGCATATAGCAATGTCCATCTTAAGAGCCTCATCAAGTGGTGAAATCATAGAGAGACTAAGCAGCCCCTTATATTCCAACTTAGATTCCTTGACTCTCTCGGATATGTGACTAAAGTTCAGCTTATTCAGTTCTCTAAGAGGTTGTTTCAAATATTTCAATTTTTGGGCCAAAATGAATTGAGAGCTTCCATACACATCCTTACACCAAGAGGAAGTAAGAGTAGTTTTGAAAGTGTCATGTTTGAGCCACATGTTAAAGAATTTGAATGGCTTAGATCCAAGATTGTTGGTTTGGCCGAGAGTGACTATAGAAGACACATGGTCAAATTCAACTTCCATATCATGAAAATGTGTGGAGCATGAGATCCCATGAGTACCCCAAAGAGGGTTCATAAGAACTCTATCCAATTTGGCCCAGAGGGGACCCCTATTCCAAGTAAGAAAT
Source organism: Cuscuta europaea (assembly GCA_945859875.1). NCBI lineage: Eukaryota > Viridiplantae > Streptophyta > Magnoliopsida > Solanales > Convolvulaceae > Cuscuta > Cuscuta europaea. Next base: position 19,841,095 of record CAMAPE010000013.1, on the reverse strand, counting down.
TCACCCGTAGAAGGGGTGTCAACTAGATTAGCTTGCACTTTAAGGTCAATTAAATCTTGCATTTGGTAAGCCGAGGGGGGGGGGTAGGACCAACCCTCTCACTTGGGCTACAAACACAATTAAAGTCCCCCATGACAAGCCAAGGCTTATCAATAGAAGATTCCAAACGAGCAATATGATCCCAAAGCACCTTCCTTTCAACAATAGAATAAAGAGCATATACAAAGGTGACATAGAAGACAAGTTGAGTAGTAAGACATTTAATCTCACAATGAATATGTTGCTTATCAACTTCTAGCACATTAACATGAACAAGGTTAAGATTCCAAAAAACAACCATACGACCACCATCAATCTTATCAAAGTTAGTAGTAGATGACCAAGAAGGCCATTTATTACTACGGAACTCTTCAAAGTTTGGGGTGCTCAATTTAGTTTCAAGGAGACAACATATATGTACATTATTAGACTTCACAAAATTTAAGATAAGGTTTTGTTTGGAAACCTTATTGAGGCCTCGGACATTCCAAGATGACACAATCATTAAGAACTTTTGGGGGTGTGCCTCCTCCACTTCTTCCTTTCATTTCGTGCCTCGGGCAGCATGGGCTTCTTTGGTTCCCTTGGAGTGTACCTAGTAATAAAAAGCAAATAATATGGTAGTTCAAAGAAAGAAGAGTTAAAGACATACCCCTCATCCGTTTGTAAGCTTCCGGGAAGAGCTAAGATGCATTCCTTCGTGAAATTGATTGCCTTAGTGTTAGTAGCTTGATCTTGGACACTAAGATAGTTATCAAGTCTAACCATCATATCTTTGACCTCTTCAAGGTGCATTAGATGGATGTTAGGTGTCTGGTCTTCCAAGAATTCAACTTTGGTAATAACATCATCAAGATAAGCATCCCTAATATCATGGACCACACGTGCTTGATCAAGCTTTACCTTCCTTGGATCTTTAACCTTACATGAGTTCCCTCTTGGGCATCCTTCTTCAAAGAATCTATTGAGATAATGTCTATAGACACCCCTCATAAAGGTAGGCCCGAAAGAATATCCTTGGTCATGTGGTATAACATCCGGCAATTTTTCAAGGCAATCTTTTGTGAAGAAAACACCCGGTGCCTTATGGTCAACAATGCTAAGGTTATGTCCAAGTTTGAGAACAGTTGCCTCTTCATCCACCTTCTTAATGTGCTTAACTTTGATGATAGGGCTTGAGAAATCCAAAGCGGGATCCATATCAATAATGACTTCATCCGAGAAAATTTTGTCAAAAGCATCCACCTTTCTTTCGGATTGGTCCTCGTGATCATTGCCTTCCTCTTGTGTAGTGTAGCCGGATGAAGCATCCATTGTCTCCTTAGGAATTTTTCTCTTACCATACCTCACCGCCTTGATGAGTTTGAAAAAAGGATGTTCCTTTGATGGAGTCTTAATTGGTCTCGGGTACTTGTCACTTTCTTCTATGATGGGTTGCTTTCCTTTGTCAACAATTGTTGTTGGTGGTTCCCCCACCCCTTCCTTGTTAGCATCCCCTAGAGCTTCATTTTGAGCCTTCTTTGCTTCACTCTCTTTCCTTTCAATGTCGGCTAAGACCTTGCATGTAAAACAATGGTGGCCAAAACATTTGCAATGAAAACAATAGTTAGGGAAAGTTTCATACCTCACATATTGGGTGTGCAACCTCCCACTTGGCAGCCTGATTTGGAGTTTAAGAGGAGGGGGTTTAGAAGCATCCACCTCAATTAGGACCCTTGCAAAAGAAGATCTAGCTTTTTCCAAGGTAACCCTATCCGTAGTAATAGGTGTGCCAACTCTAGAAGCAACTTCACTAATGCACTCTTCATCCCAAATCCTCATAGGAAGATGTGGGAAAAGCACCCATATTGGAACTCTTAGGAACTCTTCGTCATCCATTGAGAAATCCTCGGAGAGAGTCTTTAGATGCACAATCTTTCCAAATAGGTAGTACGGCCCTTCCATGAGTACCTTGGCCCTATCATCCTCATTTTGAAATTTAAATATTACCCATCCCCTATCATGAGATCTAACACGGCAAGGTACTCCCCATCTTTGTACCATTTCATGAATACTCTTTAGCCCGGGGAAGCGCCCATCAAAGTAGGCCATAAGACAATGACCCCATATTTCAATCATGGAGGAGATTTTCCGGTTAGAAAGGTCTATAACATCCCCTTTTGGCTCAATGAAGTGTAGTTTCATACCCTTGTCCGGCTGCCTATTATCTTTAAAAAGGGAGACAAAAGATGGCTTATCACCGGGTTTCCCCCATTTGGATGCCGCGGCATTAGGTTCCACCGGGACAATGGGTTCTACCGGGGCACTTGCATCAATAATAGGCACGGTATCAACCACTTTGGGGACCTGTTCAATAACCGTTTGTTGGGATTCATCCAACACTTTAAGCGCAAGAGGGTCAACAATATATTCACTTTCAATTTCATCAATAACATCTTCCACAACAATTTCATCAACAAGGTCTTCCACCAATACATCATTAACGACAATAGGGGGGGGGGGGGGGTAAAGGTGATACCTCCTCAACACGGATGGCCTCACTAGAGTTCGGCAAATTAGCATCCTCACTAGTCCCACATTCATCAACTACGGTAGAAGAATTAGAACTAACCTTTCCAACATTAGAACCAATATTGATGTCAAAGATTTCCTTTGGAGTGATTTCCTTCTTTTCCGAGAGTGAGCTTGCTACGACATCATCAATCTCCTTTCCTTGGTTCTTGATACGAAGACGTGATGACGCCTTGGTAGGTCGAGAGTTAGAAGGGGACTTCTTTTTCTTACCCCCCATGATGGAAGGGGAAGCTAAAGAAAAGCCACCCCTCCGAGAACAAGAAAACCTTCGTCCGACAATGAAGTAGGTGACCGTTGGAGGAGAAGCTCAAAATCATATCTTGGCCGATGATGGCGGATGTTAGTAAAAGTTAATCCCCTCAGCTAGGGGAAGCTAGAAATACCTTCAAAATTGAAAACCAGCCGGAGAAACGCCCTAGGGAGGCGTTGACCTTCCACGGTGAATAGTGTTTCCGCGGTGCGAGTTGGTGATTTCTAGCTCAAAAACTTCGAAACCGAGCTCAAAGTTTAGGAATAATGCAACCCAACAGGAATGGGAAGTAGTATAACTAAAATCCAAGCTCAAAAGGGAAGAAATCGAAGAAGAAGATGGCAAGAAACGAGCTATTTCCGTTGGAGAAGAACTAAGCCGCGGATGGCCTAGAGAGAGACGCTCTCGACTTCTCAACGGAATTACTCTTACCGAGTTCTTATCTTAGCTAGTTCTAAAACTTGTCTTCAGGCGCTGGTTTCAAAATATCAAGGGATGATTGCCTAATTACTAAAATACACTGTATTTACGCTAAAAGTGCGCTATTTTCGCTGAAAATGCTAAATCATAGAGATAAGGCTAAGTATTTGTGACACTCATATCTTGCTATGTGCTTATCCGTTTGGATCGTATTATATCTAGTTTGAAAGATAGATCGGACGCCCTAAAGCTATTGTTCCAACTTCATTTACAATGCATTAATTAAAAGTTACAGATTAACCATACATTCAC
>CAMAPE010000013.1:19825000-19835000 GCA_945859875.1 Cuscuta europaea | reverse complement strand
CGTATTATATGTCGTTGGAAAGATAGATCGGAGCTCTAAAGCTATTGTTCCAACTTCATTTACAATGCATTAATTAAAAGTTACAGATTAACCATATATTCACATATGTTTCTGATTTCACTCCGAACTCCTGTAGAGCTTGATGCGATCATATCTTGCTCTATTTTGTGCCGTTGAAAACGTATAATACCTCGTTGGAAAGATCTTACCGAGTTTTAAAACTTTTCTTTAGGCGCTGGTTTCAAAATATAAATGGATGATTTCCTAATTACTAAAATACACTGAATTTAAGCAAAAAGTGCTCTATTTTCGCTGAAAACGATAAATCATAGATATAAGGCTAAGTATTTGTGACACTCATATCTTGCTGTGTGTTTATACGTTTGGAGCGTATTATATCTCGTTGGAAAGATAGATCGGAGCTCTAAAGCTATTGTTCCAACTTCATTTACAATGCATTAATTAAAAGTTACAGATTAATCATATATTCACATATGTTTCTGATTTCACTCCGAACTCCTGTAGAGCTTGATGCGATCATATCTTGCTCTATTTTGTGCCGTTGAAAGCGTTTAATACCTCGTTAGAAAGATCTTACCGAGTTCTAACACATGTCTACAGGCGCTGGTTTCAAAATATCAAGGGATGATTGCCTAATTACTAAAATACACTGTATTTACGCTAAAAGTGCTCTATTTTCGCTGAAAACGCTAAATCGTAGAGATAAGGCTAAGTATTTGTGACACTCATGTCTTGCTGTGTGTTTATCCATTTGGAGCGTATTATATCTCGTTGGAAAGATAGATCGGGGCTCGAAAGCTATTGTTCCAAATTCATTTACAATGCATTAATTAAAAGTTACAGATTAACCATATATTCACAAATGTTTCTGATTTCACTCTGAACTCGTGTAGAATTTGATGCGATCATATCTTGCTCTATTTTGTGCCGTTGAAAGCGTTTAATATCTCGTTGGAAAGATCTTAATGAGTTCTAAAACTAGTCTTCAGGCGCGGGTTTCAAAATATCAAGGGATGACTGCCTAATTACTAAAATACACTGTATTTACGCTAAAAGTGCTCTATTTTCTCTGAAAACGCTAAATCATAGAGATAAGGCTAAGTATTTGTGACACTCATATCTTGCTGTGTATTTATCCGTTTGGAGCGTATTATATGTCGTTGGAAAGATAGATCGGAGGTCTAAAGCTATTGTTCCAACTTCATTTACAATGCATTAATTAAAAGTTACAGATTAACCATATATTCACAAATGTTTCTGATTTCACTCCGAACTCGTGTAGAATTTGATGCGATCATATCTTGCTCTGTTTTGTGCCGTTGAAAGCGTTTAATATCTCGCATGAAAAAAAATATCGAGTTCTAAAACATGTCTTCAGGCGCTGGTTTCAAAATATCAAGGGATGATTGCCTAATTACTAAAATACACTGTATTTACCCTAAAAATGCTCTATTTTCGCTGAAAACGCTAAATCATAGAGATAAGGCTAAGTATTTGTGACACTCATATCTTGCTGTGTGTTTATCCGTTTGGAGCGTTTTGTATCTTGTTAGAAAGATAGATCGGAGCTCTAAGGCTATTGTTCCAACTTCATTTACAATGCATTAATTAAAAGTTACAGATTAACCATATATTCACAAATGTTTTTGATTTCTCTCCGAACTCGTGTAGAATTTGATGCGATCATATCTTGCTCTATTTTGTGCCGTTGAAAGCGTTTACTATCTCGTTGGAAACATCTTACCGAGTTCTCAAACTTGTCTTCAGGCGCTGGTTTCAAAATATCAATGGATAATTGCCTAATTACTAAAATACACTGTATTTACGCTAAAAGTGCTCTATTTTCGCTGAAAACGCTAAATAATAGAGATAAGGCTAATTATTTGGGACACTCATATCTTGCTGTGTGTTTATCCGTTTGGAGCGTATTTTATCTCATTAGAAATATAGATCGGAACACTAAAGCTATTGTTCCAACTTCATTTACAATGAATTAATTAAAAGTTAAAGATTAACCATATATTCACAAATAAATCATAGAGATAAGGCTATGTATTGGTGACACTCATATCTTGCTGTGTGTTTATTCGTTTTGAGCGTATTATATCTCGTTGGAAAGATAGATCGGAGCTCTAAAGCTATTGTTCCAACATAATTTACAATGCATTAATTAAAAGTTACAGATTAACCATATATTGACAAATGTTTCTGATTTCACTCCGAACTGGTGTAGAATTTGATGCGATCATATCTTGCTCTATTTTGTGCCGTTGAAAGCGTTTAATATCTCGTTGGAAAGATATTATCGAGTTCTAAAACATGTCTTCAGGCGCTGGTTTCAAAATATCAATGGATGATTGCATAATTACTAAAATACACAGTATTTACGCTAAAAGTGCTCTATTTTCGCTGAAAACGCTAAATCATAGGGATAAGGCTAAGTATTTGTGACACTCATATCTTGCTGTGTGTTTATCCGTTTGGAGCGTATTATATCTCGTTGGAAAGATAGATCAGAGGTCTAAAGATATTGTTCCAACTTCATTTACAATGCATTAATTAAAAGTTACAGATTAACCATATATTCACAAATGTTTCTGATTTCACTCCGAACTCGTGTAGAATTTGATGCGATCATATCTTGCTCTTATTTGTGCCGTTGAAAGCGTTTTATATCTCATTGGAAACATCTTACCGAGTTCAAAAACTTGTCTTCAGGCGCTGGTTTCAATTTTTTTTGGATGAACTGTAAGTATATATAAAGGTAACCGTCCAAAGAGTTAAACTATACAAGCAAAAACAAAGGTAGGCAAAATTGGAGGTTATCCAAAGATTGGATAACCCATCACCTCCAAAAGAAAACCAGAGAGGCTGGTTGGCACTCTATGCAAAGCCGATCACAAAAACCAAGGTGATGGGCTAATGAACGTCAAAAAACCACCAAGTCATGTGGATAGATGCTATACAAAATTTTATAGACAATATACTTGATTCGAGCGAATATATCTTCAACTTTAGGGGAAGTGCCATCAAACTTGATAGCATTCCTAGTTCTCCAAATGTGGTAAACCGAGAAGCAAAAAGCAATCCTTGTTGCCTTAGCTATTATGGTGGCTCCACTTCTCTCTTTCTTGATCCATTTCACCGAGCTTGAGAGTGTACCCATCAGCCGCGGCATGCCCATCCAGTTCTTCACCAAGCTCCAAATCTTTCCTGAAAAGGGGCATTCAAAGTATAGGTGTGAAGCCGTTTCCGGCCCACCCTTGCACATCACACAAGTGTTAACTACATCTAATCTATGAAGATTATCACATGTAGCTAACCTATTCCGGAATGCCAACCAAGTAGTAAAGGAAAACTTGGGGGGGATATAATCCTTCCAAATAAAGGCCATCCACCTACGGGTAGGGCCTTTAATTCTAAGTAGGTCATAGACTTTTGAGGATACAAGTTTACCTTTAGCTTGAAAAGAGTTCAAGCAACGAATAGTATCAGCCACATCCTCAAATTTGGAGACAATTTCATCCCGAACCATGGCCAGTTTCTTCATTAGTTGTGAATCCCTATGGTGTGGGACAAAATCCCACACATTTCGGCCATTGAGGTACACACTATGAACCCATTTAACCCAAAGGGTATCCTTTTTAAGATGAATATCCCAGAAACTTTTAGCAAGCATGGCTGAATTCCAGATTTTAGTATCATGTATTCCAAGGCCTCCTTCATTTTTAGGGAGGCAAATATCAGCCCAAGCTACCCTAGAGTACTTACAACCCCAGAGGAAGATACGGCACATGGAGGTTATCCTGTCAAGTATTACATTCGGGATAGGAAATAATTGTAACCAAAAAGAATGAACCCCCTGTATGACAGCTTTAATAAGTTCAACTCTACCAGCATAGGAGAGGGTTTTAACATTCCATGCACTTATATAGGTGGAAATGGACTCCAATAATGGAGCAAAATGTGTCACCGAAATCTTGAGAGGAGCAAGAGGAACTCCAAGATATTTAACAGGAAAGGAACCTGCTTTAAAATCAACCAAGCTCAAAATGTTATCAAGCTCATATATAGCCATTCCTCCTAAAAAGATGTTGGATTTATCATAATTAACCCGAAGGCCAGATATGTTACCAAAATCTTCTAAGGAGTCAATGAGGATTTTAATGGATGCATAGTCACCTCTTGAAAAAAGCATCAAGTCATCAGCATAAGCAATATGAGATATTTTCAAACTTCCACACTTAGGATGAAATTTAAAAGGGGCTTCATTGGTTTTCACATTCAATAATCTAGAAAAATATTCCAAGCAAAGGGCAAACAAGAGAGGGGACATAGGGTCACTGTGACACTTCAAAAATTTAAATAAAAATAAAAATAATTTTTAATCAGATAAAATATTACGAAAATAACATTTTAATTATTAATTGAGTCAGACAAAAATTCAACAGTTGTAACATTCTAATCAGATAAAAATTTCCAAGTTTACGACTTTTTAATCAGATAAAAATGGCCCGATAATAGAAGTTATGTTTTAGTATAAAATTAATTTTTATATAACTATTTTAGGTTGTATATTATACAAAGTATAAACTAAAATAATTAAAATACTCATAATACCTATATATATACGTAAGTAATAATAATAGTATATCATACGTAGTAATAATACTAAACCTACAAGGAAAAGAAAGATACTAAAACTACCTACGTATATCAATAGAAGTATACTCCTACGCAGCGTAAGCTACCAACGGGAGAAGCTGATTAAACTCCAACTCCAACTCTAACATCTCAGCCTAAAACTCTCATCTTTCCCTATAAATAGCAAGCCAGAACCTGCGTTTTCTTCATCCCAAAATCTGAGAAATATACATATATACGTATATATATATATATATTTTCGACCCACCGTTTTAGCCAGAAACAAGCCCTGAAAACACCCCTCAAACATTCCCCTTCGTGAGACGAATCCAAAGGAGAAAGAATCGTGGAAAACGGACGTCGGAGTAGGGAGAAATAGCTCGCCGGAGTTTCGCCGGGGAAAAACTTTTCGACGGAAAACGGAGAAGAGGGAGGAGCTGCCGCTGCCGCCAACCCACCACCGACATTCGCCGTTCCAAACGGAGCCAATAGCCGCTCGTTTCGCTCGTCCGACGAGGTAACACCTCCCCCCCCTTAAATTCCCGTTTTTCCGGCGACCTGGGGAGGAAGACGACCCAGCAATCTGCTGGGGTCTGTTTTGGGCCTTTTCAGGTTGGGCCAGAAAATTTAATTTGGGCCAGTTCGGCCCAGTTGCAATAAAAATTAAAAATAAAATAGTAAATGAAATAAATAAAATCTGGAAAAATATAAATTAAATACCTAGTATAAATATACACATTCGGACCAACCAGAATTGGAAAATAATATTTTTAGCTATTTTTAATTGATTTAATGGTAATTGGGCCAATTTATACACATTTAGTAAATAATTAACTAAATAACGAAAATAATTATGAAAAAAATATTGGAGTAAACTAGGATAAATATATGACTAACTAGGACCTTATGGACCATTTATAATTAATAAATATTAAGGTTTAGTATATTTAATTGTAATTAAACCGGTTAATAGATATATGAAATTAAAGGAATAATTATGGAAAATAATTATAAAATAGATATCTGGACAACCTAGGTCGAATATAGACCCAAAATATATTTATGGACGGTTACTAATTTATAAAGTCGATTTTTAGTCTATTTATTTAAATTAGGCCATATAAAACTAGTTAAGTAATTAAATAAGTAAATATTAATATTAATGATGAAATAAATAAATCAGTGAGGTTGAAAAAAAATATATTCTGGACTAAAAATACTGTTTGAATAAAATAAGGAAAATAAATATATTCGGTTATGTAAATAAAGTAATTAGATAATAATTAGAGAAAATTAATGGCGATTATTGAATAAAAATTTGATGTTGTAGTCAATAATATTCGGATATTTTATTTAATATTAGAATTCAAATATTGTAATTAATGGCTGAATTAATAAGGTAATTTGATTAATAAAATGTGATTTACCAAAGTTTATGCGAATAATAAAATAAAAGGAGAAAATCGGGTAAAGTAATTACAAATAGAATAAGTGACTAATTTATCATATTTAATTAAAAAGGTGATTATCTAGAGACTGGATTAGAGGAGGATAACTAGGAGCATCAGGACTTAAGATAAGTTTCTCTGCCAATCCAAAATTGTTTCCTCGTATTATATGCTTACTATGCATTATGTGATTAAGTGTAAATTTTAAATGTGTACTATTTTGGATGACTAAGAATTTGTGAAATATTGGAGATATATTTTGGGATTTAATCCCTAGTATGACTTTGGAGTGAATTTTTATGTAAAAGAATTTTGGAGTATTTATGAATGTGAATTTTTGGTGGACGTATCTATTAAATAGATATTATGTAGGACTATATATAGAAAGATGATTTTTCAAGGAATAATGTTTTTCAATAATTATTGACATCTCGAGAGAAACACGAGGTGTGGGTGGTTAGAGCTATATACCGCGGGTTTAGTTTAGGTTCATGATGATTATTGGTGGCGGGAGAAATCCCGGTAAATATTGGTGGCGGGAGATTCCCGGTATTTCTTTTGAGAACTTTAAAAGTTCTTTGGTGGCCGCGGTAGTAGTTTCTAATTACCCGGGTTTCTAACCCATTGTGAGGTAGGGGGACGTTGTCCGAACTACTTGGACTTCTTACTACTCGGAGGGCTTGGAATCCCTTTTAGGGGGTGTGCACACTTAAGGGTGAAGTTCAGTTTCCAATTGGTGGTCGGTGGGAGCCGGAATTCCGGGATGAGTCGTACGCAACAACGATTCATTGGGCTCGAGGAATCTTGAGTTTCGCCCATCTTAAAAGAATCTGAAAGTGACATTGATTTCGGAATGGTGATATTTTTAGCTACAAAAGTTATTTTTGAAAAGTGATACTTCTTTTGAGATATTAATTAATTGTTGGGAGCTTATAAATATAATTCTTAATTATAAGGTATTTGAGATTGTTGATAAATAATGTTTTGAAAAGAATTTCGGTGGTGTGAGTATTTTTATATATAGTATTATATGAAAAACTATTTTTGACAAACTTGATTATTTTACGGGGTTGGGTAGTACTTACTTAGCTCTAAAGCTAATTTTTGTTTCCTTTTCTTTGTTTCGTTTTCTGCACTTTATTTGTGCAGGTAATGATGAATATGAAGCTCATGATGTTTGACGAGTCTTGAGAGCGCTTTAGAAGATTTAAGTGTAGTCTTCACTTAGTTTAAATAATGTTGTTAAATTTTGAATTTAAGTTTTTAATTCGGTTGAACTCATGGTGGATAGCCTTAACATCCAGCCAAGTTGAGGGCTGGGTGTGGCGGTAACACACCCTTTTTCCATTATTGTTATTTCCGCTGCAAAACCCTATCTATTTTTAAGGAATAAATCAAGGTTGTTATCAATATATTATTATTTCAAGTATTATTTTGGGCGGGAAAAATGGGGGTGTTACAGTCACCTTGTCTAAGGCCTCTCTTACCAATGAAGTGTCCATGAAGGGCCCCATTTATAGAAATAGAGTAAGAGGGTGTGGTGACACATTCCATGATCCAATGTATAAACTTGTTAGGAAATCCCAAGTGTAAAAGCATGTTATACAAGAATTCCCATGAAATAGTATCATAAGCCTTCCGTAGGTCAACTTTGATCATACAACGTGGTGAGACATGTTTCCTAGCGTATCCTCTAACCAATTCTTGAGCAATAAAAATATTATCAATCATGAACCTACCATCCACAAAGGCCCCTTGGGCAGGGTCTATCAAATTAGGTAAGCATGGAGTCAATCTCTTAGCTAGGATCTTGGTAATCACCTTATAGATAACATTGGTGCAAGAGATAGGTCTAAAATCAGAAGCTGTGGGTGAATGTGTGGTCTTAGGGATCAAGGCAATAAGAGTATGATTGAGTTGTTTAAGTAGCTTACCAGATCCAAAGAAGCCTTTGACAGCTAGTATAAAGTCATGGCCAACAAGGTGCCAATTGTGCTTGAAAAAGGCCGAGGTATAACCATCCGGGCCCGGTGCTTTATTATCACCAATATCAAAGAGGGATTCTTTAATCTCTAGATCAGTAATTGGAGCAATTAACCCCTCAACAGAATCACATGGAAGAAGGTTACCCGAAGTAACAATCCTAGGATCCAAACATAAGGTAGGATAGTGTGTGCCAAATAGATTAGTGTAAAAATTAACAAATTCCATAGCAACTTGGTCAATTGAGGTGGTAGAGTCACCATTAGGAAGCTTAAGAGCAGTAATGGTGTTCCTAGCCATATTCTTTTTAACAATTGAATGGAAGTACTTAGTACACTTATCACCTTGGATGAGATGGTTAGCTTTGGCTTTTTGTCTATAAAAATCCTCCTCGGCTGATTTAAGGTTAAGGAGTTTCTTTTTAATCAAATCAACTTCATTCCTAATGGTGTTATCAAGAGGAGCATGCATGGACAACCCAAGTACCCTTTTGAACTCCTTTTTTGTTTCTTTAACCTTTTCCGAGATATGACCAAAATTCAGTTTATTTAGTTCTTTAAGCTGTCTTTTTAAGGTTTTCAACTTTTGGGCAAGAATAAATTGAGAGCTCCCATGTACATCCTTGCCCCAATTGTTGGTGAGAATGGTATTGAAAGATTCATGTCTAAGCCACATATTGAAAAACTTGAAAGGTTTTGTGCCTTTAAAATGATTATGCCCAATAGTAACAAGAGAAGCACTATGGTCAAAGTCAACCTCCATATCACAAAAATGGGTATTGCAAGAGACACCATTTGTACTCCAAATTGGATTCATAAGCACCCTATCAAGCTTAGCCCAAAGGGATCCTCTATTCCAAGTAAGGAACTCACCCGTGGATGGAGTATCAACAAGATTAGTTTGGATCTTAAAATCATTTAGATCTTGGATTAGATAGGCCGAGGGAGGGGTGGGACCCACCCTCTCATTTGGACTACCAACGCAATTGAAATCCCCCATTACAAGCCAAGGGCAAGTAATGTTAGGTTCCAAATCAGCTACATGATTCCAAAGTAATCTTCTCTCCAAAACCGTGTAAAGGGCATAGACAAATGTAACAAAAAAACGCATTTGGGTAGTTTTGCACTTCATTTCACAATGGACATGTTGTTTATCAATTTCAAGGATGTTAACATGTATAAAATTAGGGTCCCAAAGGATTGCCATGCGCCCACCCTCGATTAGGTCAAAATTAGTACAAGATAGCCAAGAAGGCAGCCTATTTTTTGTAAATCTAACAAAATTAATAGAGGTCATTTTGGTTTCAAGCAAACAACAAGCACGTACACCATTAGAAAGCATAAAATTAACTATCGAGTTTTGTTTGGAGACCTTATTAAGGCCCCGGACATTCCAAGCTGCTAAAAACATAAAAAAGATTAGTAGGAACTCCCCTTTTTGGCCCCTTTGGCCTCCTTCTCCACTGATTTGCTCCTTGGTTTATACCTAACAAGAAAAAGAAAATCATAGATATATTGGATGAAAAAGGAAGTGAAATCATACCCCTCCTCCGTTGTAATGACTCCGGGCATCCCTTTTAGGCATTGAGTAGTGAAATTCAGCCCCATGGTTTGCCTATCTTGGGTGACACTCAAGTAGTTATCTAATCTTGTCATTCCCTCTTTGACCTCCTCAACATGCGAAAAATGGATGCACGGTCTATTGTCTTGATCTACATCAAGTTTGGTGATCACATCATCAAGATAAGCATCCCTAATATCATGGATAACTCGGCTCTTTGTAAGGTCCATCTTCTTTGGGTTTTTCACTTTACAAGCATTTCCCCTTGGGCATCCATCTTCAAAGAAACGACATAAGAAGTGTCTAAAAACACTTCTCATAAAAACCGAGCCATAGGCATAGCC
>CAMAPE010000013.1:19787500-19820000 GCA_945859875.1 Cuscuta europaea | reverse complement strand
TCACAAATGTTTCTGATTTCACTCCGAACTCGTGTAGAATTTGATGCGATCATATCATGCTCTATTTTGTGCCGTTGAAAGCGCTTAATATCTCGTTGGAAAGATCTTATCGAGTTCTAAAACATGTATTCAGGCGCTGGGTTCAAAATATCAAGGGATGATTGCCTAATTACTAAAATACACTGTATTTACGCTAAAAGTGCTCTATTTTCGCTGAAAACGTTAAATCATAGAGATAAGGCTAAGTAATTGTGACACTCATATCTTGCTGTGTGTTTATCCGTTTGGAGCGTATTATATCTCGTTGGAAAGATAGATCGGATCTCTAAAGCTATTGTTCAAACTTCATTTGCAATTCATTAATTAAAAGTTACATATTAACCATATATTCACAAATGTTTCTGATTTCACTCCGAACTCGTGCAGAATTTGATGCGATCATATCTTGCTCTATTTTGTGCCGTTGAAAGCGTTTAATATCTCGTTGGAATGGTCTTACCGAGTTCTAAAACGTTTCTTCAGGCGCTGGATTCAAAATATCAAAGGATTATTTCCTAATTACTAAAATACACTTTTGTGACGCTAAAAGTGCTCTATTTTCGCCGAAAACGCGAAATCATAGAGATAAGGCCAAGTATTTGTGACACTCATATCTTGCTGTGTGTTTATCCGTTTGGAGCGTATTATATCTCGTTGGAAATATAGATCAGAGCTCTATAGCTATTTTCCAACTTCATTTACAATGGATTAATTAAAAGTTAAAGATTAACCATATATTCACAACTTGTGTAGAATTTAATGCGATCAGATCTTGCTCTATTTTGTGTCGTTGAAAGCGTTTAATATCTCGTTGGAGAGATCTTACCGAGTTCTATAACTTTGTTTCAGGCGCTTGTTTCGAAATATCAAGGGATGATTGCCTAATTACTAAAATACACTGTATGTACGCTAAAAGTGCTCTATTTTCGTTTGAAATTGCTAAGTATTTGTAACACTCATATCTTGCTGTGTGTCTATCCGTTTGGAGCGTATTATATCTCGTTGGAAAGATAGATCGGAGCTCTAAGGAAGTTTTTACTTGGACCGTAATTTGCTGGTCTGGCTTGTTTTGGTGTGGTTTGTTTCGGTCTAGTCTGGTCTGGTTCGTTATAAAATTAATAATACTAATACTAATAATAATAATAATAAGAATAATAATAATAATAATAATAATAATAATAATAATAATAATAATAATAATAATAATAATAATAATAAATAGGGGCGTGCACTATCCAGTTTAAACAGGAAAACAGGACCGGAAAAACCGGAACCGGATCTTTCCAACGACATATAATACGCTCCAAATGGATAAACACACACCAAGATATGAGTGTAAAAAATAGTTAGCCTTATCTCTAAGATTTAGCGTTTTTAGCGAAAATAGAGCACTTTTACCGTAAATACAGTGTATTTTAGTAATTAGGCAATCATCCCTTGATATTTTGAAACCAGGGCCTGAAGACAAGTTTTAGAACTCGGTAAGATCTTTCCAACGAGATATTAAATGCTTTCAACGGCACGAAATAGAGCAAGATATGATCGCATCAAATTCTACACGAGTTCGGAGTGAAATCAGAAACATTTGTGAATATATGGTTAATCTGTAACTTTTAATTAATGCATTGTAAATGAAGTTGGAACAATAGCTTTAGAGCTCCGATCTATCTTTCCAACGATATATAATACGCTCCAAAAGGATAAACACACAGCAAGATATGAGTGTCAAAAATAGTTAGCCTTATCTCTATGATTTAGCGTTTTCAACAAAAATAGAGCAGTTTTTGCGCAAATACAGTGTATTGTAGTAATTAGGAAATCATCCCTTGATTTTTTGAAACCAGCGCCTAAAGAAAAGTTTTAGAACTCGCTAAGATCTTTCCAACGAGATAATAAACGCTTTCAACGGCACAAAATAGACCAAGATATGATCGCATCAAATTCTACACGAGCTCGTAGTGAAATCAGAAACATTTGTGAATATATGGTTAATCTGTAACTTTTATTAATGCATTGTAAATGAAGTTGGAATAATATCTTTAGATCTCCGATCTATCTTCCCAAAGAGATATAATACGCTCCAAACGGATAAACACACAGCAAGATATGAGTGTCACAAATACTTAGCCTTATCTCTATGATTTAGCGTTTTCAGTGAAAATAGAGCTCTTTTAGCATAAATACAGTGTATTTTAGTAATTAGGCAGTCATCCCTTGATAGTTTGAAACCAGCGCCTGAAGACAAGTTTTAGAACTCGGTATGATCTTTCCTACGATATATTAAACGCTTTCAACGGCACAAAATAGAGCAAGATATGATCGCATCAAATTCTACACGAGTTCGGAGTGAAATCAGAAATATTTGTGAATATATGGTTAATCTGTAACTTTTAATTAATGCATTGTAAATGAAGTTGGAACAATAGCTTTAGAGCTCCGATCTATCTTTCCAACGATATATAATACGCTCCAAAAGGATAAACACACAGCAAGATATGAGTGTCACAAATACTTAGCCTTATCTCTATGATTTAGCGTTTTCAGTGAAAATAGAGCTCTTTTAGCATAAATACAGTGTATTTTAGTAATTAGGCAGTCATCCCTTGATAGTTTGAAACCAGCGCCTGAAGACAAGTTTTAGAACTCGGTATGATCTTTCCTACGATATATTAAACACTTTCAACGGCACAAAATAGAGCAAGATATGATCGCATCAAATTCTACACGAGTTCGGAGTGAAATCAGAAATATTTGTGAATATATGGTTAATCTGTAACTTTTAATTAATGCATTGTTAATGAAGTTGGAAAAATAGATTTAGAGCTCCGATCTATCTTTCCAACGATATATAATACGCTCCAAAAGGATAAACACACAGCAAGATATGAGTGTCAAAAATAGTTAGCCTTATCTCTATGATTTAGCGTTTTCAACAAATATAGAGCAGTTTTTGCGCAAATACAGTGTATTGTAGTAATTAGGAAATCATCCCTTGATATTTTGAAACCAGCGCCTAAAGAAAAGTTTTAGAACTCGCTAAGATCTTTCCAACGAGATAATAAACGCTTTCAACGGCACAAAATAGACCAAGATATGATCGCATCAAATTCTACACGAGCTCGTAGTGAAATCAGAAACATTTGTGAATATATGGTTAATCTGTAACTTTTAATTAATGCATTGTAAATGAAGTTGGAATAATATCTTTAGATCTCCGATCTATCTTCCCAAAGAGATATAATACGCTCCAAACGGATAAACACACAGCAAGATATGAGTGTCACAAATACTTAGCCTTATCTCTATGATTTAGCGTTTTCAGTGAAAATAAAGCTCTTTTAGCATAAATACAGTGTATTTTAGTAATTAGGCAGTCATCCCTTGATAGTTTGAAACCAGCGCCTGAAGACAAGTTTTAGAACTCGGTATGATCTTTCCTACGATATATTAAACGCTTTCAACGGCACAAAATAGAGCAAGATATGATCGCATCAAATTCTACACGAGTTCGGAGTGAAATCAGAAATATTTGTGAATATATGGTTAATCTGTAACTTTTAATTAATGCATTGTAAATGAAGTTGGAACAATAGCTTTAGAGCTCCGATCTATCTTTCCAACGATATATAATACGCTCCAAAAGGATAAACACACAGCAAGATATGAGTGTCACAAATACTTAGCCTTATCTCTATGATTTAGCGTTTTCAGTGAAAATAGAGCTCTTTTAGCATAAATACAGTGTATTTTAGTAATTAGGCAGTCATCCCTTGATAGTTTGAAACCAGCGCCTGAAGCCAAGTTTTAGAACTCGGTATGATCTTTCCTACGATATATTAAACACTTTCAACGGCACAAAATAGAGCAAGATATGATCGCATCAAATTCTACACGAGTTCGGAGTGAAATCAGAAATATTTGTGAATATATGGTTAATCTGTAACTTTTAATTAATGCATTGTTAATGAAGTTGGAAAAATAGATTTAGAGCTCCGATCTATCTTTCCAACGAGATATAATACGTTCCAAACGGATAAACACACAGCAAGATATGAGTGTCACAAATACTTAGCCTTATCTCTATGATTTAGCGTTTTCAGCGAAAATATAGCACTGTTAGCGTAAATACAGTGTATTTTAGTAATTAGGCAATCATCCATTGATATTTTGAAAGCAGAGCCTGAATACAAGTTTTAGAACTTGGTAAGATTTTTCCAATTAGATATTAAACGATTTCAAAGGCACGAAATAGAGCAAGATATGATCACATCAAATTCTACACGAGGTCGGTGTGAAATCAGAAACATTTGTGAATATATGGTTAATCTGTAACTTTTAATTAATGCATTGTAAATGAAGTTGGAACAATAGCTTTATAGCTCCGATCTATGTTTCCAACGAGATATAATACGCTCCAAATGGATAAACACACAGCAAGATATGGGTGTCACAAATACATAGCCTTATCTCTATGATTTAGCGTTTTCAGCGAAAATAGAGCACGTTTATCGTAAATACAGTGTTTTATAGTAATTTGGTAATCATCCCTTGATATTTTAAAACCAGTGCCTGACGAAACGGTTTAGAACTCGGTGAGATCTTTCCAACGTGATATTAAACGCTTTCAACGGCACAAAATAGAGCAAGATATGATCGCATCAAATTCTACACGAGTTCGGAGTGAAATCAGAAATATTTGTGAATATATGGTTAATCTGTAACTTTTAATTAATGCATTGTTAATGAAGTTGGAACAATAGATTTAGATCTTCGATCTATCTTTCCAACGAGATATAATACGTTCCAAACGGATAAACACACAGCAAGATATGAGTGTCACAAATACTTAGCCTTATCTCTATGATTTAGCGTTTTCAGCGAAAATATAGCACTGTTAGCGTAAATACAGTGTATTTTAGTAATTAGGCAATCATCCATTGATATTTAGAAAGCAGAGCCTGAATACAAATTTTAGAACTCGGTAAGATCTTTCCAACGAGATATTAAACGCTTTCAACGGCACAAAATAGACCAAGATATGATCGCATCAAATTCTACACGAGCTCGTAGTGAAATCAGAAACATTTGTGAATATATGGTTAATCTGTAACTTTTAATTAATGCATTGTAAATGAAGTTGGAATAATATCTCTAGATCTCCGATCTATCTTCCCAAAGAGATATAATACGCTCCAAACGGATAAACACACAGCAAGATATGAGTGTCACAAATACTTAGCCTTATCTCTATGATTTAGCGTTTTCAGTGAAAATAGAGCTCTTTTAGCATAAATACAGTGTATTTTAGTAATTAGGCAGTCATCCCTTGATAGTTTGAAACCAGCGCCTGAAGACAAGTTTTAGAACTCGGTATGATCTTTCCTACGATATATTAAACGCTTTCAACGGCACAAAATAGAGCAAGATATGATCGCATCAAATTCTACACGAGTTCGGAGTGAAATCAGAAATATTTGTGAATATATGGTTAATCTGTAACTTTTAATTAATGCATTGTTAATGAAGTTGGAACAATAGATTTAGAGCTCCGATCTATCTTTCCAACGAGATATAATACGTTCCAAACGGATAAACACACAGCAAGATATGAGTGTCACAAATACTTAGCCTTATCTCTATGATTTAGCGTTTTCAGCGAAAATATAGCACTGTTAGCGTAAATACAGTGTATTTTAGTAATTAGGCAATCATCCCTTGATATTCTAAAACCAGAGCCTGAAGACAAGTTTTATAACTCGGTAAGATCTTTCCAACGAGATATTAAACGCTTTCAACGGCACAAAATAGAGCATGATATGATCGCATCACATTCTACACGAGTTCGGAGTGAAATCAGAAACATTTGTGAATATATGGTTAATCTGTAACTTTTAATTAATGCATTGAAAATGAAGTTGGAACAATAGCTTTAGAGCTCCGATCTATCTTTCCAACGAGATATAATACGCTCCAAATGGATAAACACACAGCAAGATATGGGTGTCACAAATACATAGCCTTATCTCTATGATTTAGCGTTTTCAGCGAAAATAGAGCACGTTTAGCGTAAATACAGTGTCTTATAGTAATTTGGTAATCATCCCTTGATATTTTAAAACCAGTGCCTGACGAAACGGTTTAGAACTCGGTGAGATCTTTCCAACGTGATATTAAACGCTTTCAACGGCACAAAATAGAGCAAGATATGATCGCATCAAATTCTACACGAGTTCGGAGTGAAATCAGAAATATTTGTGAATATATGGTTAATCTGTAACTTTTAATTAATGCATTGTAAATGAAGTTGGAACAATAGCTTTAGAGCTCCGATCTATCTTTCCAACGATATATAATACGCTCCAAAAGGATAAACACACAGCAAGATATGAGTGTCAAAAATAGTTAGCCTTATCTCTATGATTTAGCGTTTTCAGCAAAAATAGAGCAGTTTTTGCGCAAATACAGTGTATTGTAGTAATTAGGCAATCATCCCTTGATATTTTGAAACCAGCGCCTAAAGAAAAGTTTTAGAACTCGGTAAGATCTTTCCAACGAGATATTAAACGCTTTCAACGGCACAAAATAGACCAAGAGATGATCGCATCAAATTCTACACGAGCTCGGAGTGAAATCAGAAACATTTGTGAATATATGGTTAATCTGTAACTTTTAATTAATGCATTGTAAATGAAGGGTGAATAATATCTTTAGATCTCCGATCTATATTCCCAAAGAGATATAATACGCTCCAAACGGATAAACACACAGCAAGATATGAGTGTCACAAATACTTAGCCTTATCTCTATGATTTAGCGTTTTCAGTGAAAATAGAGCTCTTTTAGCATAAATACAGTGTATTTTAGTAATTAGGCAGTCATCCCTTGATAGTTTGAAACTAGCGCCTGAAGACAAGTTTTAGAACTCGGTATGATCTTTCCTACGATATATTAAACGCTTTCAACGGCACAAAATAGAGCAAGATATGATCGCATCAAATTCTACACGAGTTCGGAGTGAAATCAGAAATATTTGTGAATATATGGTTAATCTGTAACTTTTAATTAATGCATTGTTAATGAAGATGGAACAATAGATTTAGAGCTCCGATCTATCTTTCCAACGAGATATAATACGTTCCAAACGGATAAACACACAGCAAGATATGAGTGTCACAAATACTTAGCCTTATCTCTATGATTTAGCGTTTTCAGCGACAATATAGCACTGTTAGCGTAAATACAGTGTATTTTAGTAATTAGGCAATCATCCATTGATATTTTGAAAGCAGAGCCTAAATACAAGTTTTAGAACTCGGTAAGATCTTTCCAACGAGATATTAAACGCTTTCATAGGCACGAAATAGAGCAAGATATGATCGCATCAAATTCTACACGAGGTTGGAGTGAAATCAGAAACATTTGTGAATATATGGTTAATCTGTAACTTTTAATTAATGCATTGTAAATGAAGTTGGAACAATAGATTTAGAGCTCCGATCTATCTTTCCAACGAGATATAATACGTTCCAAACGGATAAACACACAGCAAGATAAGAGTGTCACAAATACTTAGCCTTATCTCTATGATTTAGCGTTTTCAGCGAAAATATAGCACTGTTAGCGTAAATACAGTGTATTTTAGTAATTAGGCAATCATCCATTGATATTTTGAAAGCAGAGCCTGAATACAAGTTTTAGAACTCGGTAAGATCTTTCCAACGAGATATTAAACGCTTTCAAAGGCACGAAATAGAGCAAGATATGATCGCATCAAATTCTACACGAGGTCGGAGTGAAATCAGAAACATTTGTGAATATATGGTTAATCTGTAACTTTTAATTAATGCATTGTAAATGAAGTTGGAACAATAGCTTTATAGCTCCGATCTATGTTTCCAACGAGATATAATACGCTCCAAATGGATAAACACACAGCAAGATATGGGTGTCACAAATACATAGCCTTATCTCTATGATTTAGCGTTTTCAGCGAAAATAGAGCACGTTTAGCGTAAATACAGTGTTTTATAGTAATTTGGTAATCATCCCTTGATATTTTAAAACCAGTGCCTGACGAAACGGTTTAGAACTCGGTGAGATCTTTCCAACGTGATATTAAACGCTTTCAACGGCACAAAATAGAGCAAGATATGATCGCATCAAATTCTACACGAGTTCGGAGTGAAATCAGAAATATTTGTGAATATATGGTTAATCTGTAACTTTTAATTAATGCATTGTTAATGAAGTTGGAACAATAAATTTAGAGCTCCGATCTATCTTTCCAACGAGATATAATACGTTCCAAACGGATAAACACACAGCAAGATATGAGTGTCACAAATACTTAGCCTTAGCTCTATGATTTAGCGTTTTCAGCGAAAATATAGCATTGTTAGCGTAAATACAGTGTATTTTAGTAATTAGGCAATCATCCATTGATATTTTGAAAGCAGAGCCTGAATACAAGTTTTAGAACTCGGTAAGATCTTTCCAACGAGATATTAAACGCTTTCAAAGGCACGAAATAGAGCAAGATATGATCGCATCAAATTCTACACGAGGTCGGAGTGAAATCAGAAACATTTGTGAATATATGGTTAATCTGTAACTTTTAATTAATGCATTGTAAATGAAGTTGGAACAATAGCTTTATAGCTCCGATCTATGTTTCCAACGAGATATAATACGCTCCAAATGGATAAACGCACAGCAAGATATGGGTGTCACAAATACATAGCCTTATCTCTATGATTTAGCGTTTTCAGCGAAAATAGAGCACGTTTAGCGTAAATACAGTGTCTTATAGTAATTTGGTAATCATCCCTTGATATTTTAAAACTAGTGCCTGACGAAACGGTTTAGAACTCGGTGAGATCTTTCCAACGTGATATTAAACGCTTTCAACGGCACAAAATAGAGCAAGATATGATCGCATCAAATTCTACACGAGTTCGGAGTGAAATCAGAAATATTTGTGAATATATGGTTAATCTGTAACTTTTAATTAATGCATTGTTAATGAAGTTGGAACAATAGATTTAGAGCTCCGATCTATCTTTCCAACGAGATATAATACGTTCCAAACGGATAAACACACAGCAAGATATGAGTGTCACAAATACTTAGCCTTATCTCTATGATTTAGCGTTTTCAGCGAAAATATAGCACTGTTAGCGTAAATACAGTGTATTTTAGTAATTAGGCAACCATCCATTGATATTTTGAAAGCAGATCCTGAATACAAGTTTTAGAACTCGGTAAGATCTTTCCAACGAGATATTAAACGCTTTCAAAGGCACGAAATAGAGCAAGATATGATCGCATCAAATTCTACACGAGGTCGGAGTGAAATCAGAAACATTTGTGAATATATGGTTAATCTGTAACTTTTAATTAATGCATTGTAAATAAAGTTGGAACAATAGCTTTATAGCTCCGATCTATGTTTCCAACGAGATATAATACGCTCCAAATGGATAAACACACAGCAAGATATGGGTGTCACAAATACATAGCCTTATCTCTATGATTTAGCGTTTTCAGCGAAAATAGAGCACGTTTAGCGTAAATACAGTGTCTTATAGTAATTTGGTAATCATCCCTTGATATTTTAAAACCAGTGCCTGACGAAACGGTTTAGAACTCGGTGAGATCTTTCCAACGTGATATTAAACGCTTTCAACGGCACAAAATAGAGCAAGATATGATCGCATCAAATTCTACACGAGTTCGGAGTGAAATCAGAAATATTTGTGAATATATGGTTAATCTGTAACTTTTATTTAATGCATTGTTAATGAAGTTGGAACAATAGATTTAGAGCTCCGATCTATCTTTCCAACGAGATATAATACGTTCCAAACGGATAAACACACAGCAAGATATGAGTGTCACAAATACTTAGCCTTATCTCTATGATTTAGCGTTTTCAGCGAAAATATAGCACTGTTAGCGTAAATACAGTGTATTTTGGTAATTAGGCAGTCATCCATTGATATTTTGAAAGCAGAGCCTGAATACAAGTTTTAGAACTCGGTAAGATCTTTCCAACGAGATATTAAACGCTTTCAAAGGCACGAAATAGAGCAAGATATGATCGCATTAAATTCTACACGAGGTCGGAGTGAAATCAGAAACATTTGTGAATATATGGTTAATCTGTAACTTTTAATTAATGCATTGTAAATGAAGTTGGAACAATAGCTTTATAGCTCCGATCTATGTTTCCAACGAGATATAATACGCTCCAAATGGATAAACACACAGCAAGATATGGGTGTCACAAATACATAGCCTTATCTCTATGATTTAGTGTTTTCAGCGAAAACAGAGCACGTTTAGCGTAAATACAGTGTCTTATAGTAATTTGGTAATCATCCCGTAATATTTTTAAACCAGTTCCTGACGAAACGGTTTAGAACTCGGTGAGATCTTTCCAACGTGATATTAAACGCTTTCAACGGCACAAAATAGAGCAAGATAGGATCGCATCAAATTCTACACGAGTTCGGAGTGAAATCAGAAATATTTGTGAATATATGGTTAATCTGTAACTTTTAATTAATGCATTGTTAATGAAGTTGGAACAATAGATTTAGAGCTCCGATCTATCTTTCCAACGAGATATAATACGTTCCAAACGGATAAACACACAGCAAGATATGAGTGTCACAAATACTTAGCCTTATCTCTATGATTTAGCGTTTTCAGCGAAAATATAGCACTGTTAGCGTAAATACAGTGTATTTTAGTAATTAGGCAATCATACATTGATATTTTGAAAGCAGAGCCTGAATACAAGTTTTAGAACTCGGTAAGATCTTTCCAACGAGATATTAAACGCTTTCAAAGGCACGAAATAGAGCAAGATATGATCGCATCAAATTCTACACGAGGTCGGAGTGAAATCAGAAACATTTGTGAATATATGGTTAATCTGTAACTTTTAATTAATGCATTGTAAATGAAGTTGGAACAATAGCTTTATAACTCCGATCTATGTTTCCAACGAGATATAATACGCTCTAAACATTTGTCACAAATACATAGCCTTATCTCTATGATTTAGCGTTTTCAGCGAAAATAGAGCACTTTTAGCGTAAATACAGTGTATTTTAGTAATTAGGCAATCATCCCTTGATATTCTGAAACCAGAGCCTGAAGACAAGTTTTAGAACTCGGTAAGAACTTTCGAACGAGATATTAAACGCTTTCAACGGTACAAAATAGAGCATGATATGATCGCGTCACATTCGACACGAGTTCGGAGTGAAATCAGAAACATTTGTGAATATATGGTTAATCTGTAACTTTTAAACAATGCATTGTAAAGAAGTTGGAAAAATATCTTTAGATCTCCGATCTATCTTTCCAACGACATATAATACGCTCCAAACGGATAAACACACAGCAAGATATGAGTGTCACAAATACTTAGCCTTATCTCTATGATTTAGCGTTTTCAGCGAAAATAGAGCACTTTTAGCGTAAATACAGTGTATTATAGTAATAATGAAATCATCCATTGATATTTTGAAACCAGCGCCTGAAGACAAGTTTTAGAACTCGGTATGATATTTCCAACGAGATATTAAACGCTTTGAGCGGCACAAAATAGAGCAAGATATGATCGCATAATATTCTACACGAGTTCGGAGTGAAATCAGAAACATTTGTTTATATATGGTTAATTTGTTACTTTTAATTAATGCATTGTAAATGAAGTTGGAACAATAGCTTTAGAGCTCCGATCTATCTTTCCAACGAGATATAATACGTCCCAAACGGATAAACACACAGCAGGATATGAGTGTCACAAATACTTAGCCTTATCTCTATGATTTAGCGTTTTCAGCTAAAATAGAGCACTTTTAGCGTAACTACAGTGTATTTTAGTAATTAGGCAATAATCCCTTGATTTTTTAAAACCAGCGCCTGAAGACAAGTTTTAGAACTCGGTATGATCTTTCAAACAAGATATTAAACGCTTTCAATGGCACAACAAAGAGCAAGATGTGATCGCATCAAATTGAACTCGGAGTGAAATCAGAAACATTTGTGAATATATGGTTAATCTGTAACTTTTAATTAATGCATTGTAAATGAAGTTGGAACAATAGCTTTAGAGCTCCGATCTATCTTTCCAACGAGATATAATACGCTCCAAACGGATAAACACACAACAAGATATGAGTGTCACGAATACTTAGCCTTATCTCTATGATTTAGCGTTTTCAGCGAAAATAGAGCACTTTTAGCGTAAATACAGTGTATTTTAGTAATTAGGCAATCATCCCTTGATATTCTGAAACCGGAGCCTGAAGACAAGTTTTAGAACTCGGTAAGATCTTTCCAACGAGATATTATACGCTTTCAACGGCACAAAATAGAGCATGATATGATCGCATCACATTCTGCACAAGTTCGGAGTGAAATCAGAAACATTTGTGAATATATGAATAATCTGTAACTTTTAATTAATGCATTGTAAACGAAGTTTGAACAATAGCTTTAGAGCTCCGATCTATCTTTCCAACGAGTTATAATACGCTCCAAACGGATAAACACGCAGCAAGATATGAGTGTCACGAATACTTAGCCTTATCCCTATGATTTAGCGTTTTCAGCGCAAATAGAGCACTTTTAGCGTAAATACAGTGTATGTTAGTAATTATGCAATCATCCCTTGATATTTTGAAACCAGCGCCTGAAGACAAGTTCTAGAACTCGGTAAGATCTTTCCAACGAGATATTAAACGCTTTCAGAAACATTTGTGTATATATGGTTAATCTGTAACTTTTAATTAATTCATTGTAAATGAAGTTGGAACAATAGCTTTAGAGCTCCGATCTATCTTTCCAACGAGATATAATACGCCCAAAACGGATAAACACACAGCAGGATATGAGTGTCACAGATACTTAGCATTATCTCTATGATTTAGCGCTTTCAGCGAAAATAGATCATTTTTAGCGTAAATACAGTGTATTTTAGTAATTAGGCAATCATCCCTTGATATTTGGAAACCATCGCCTGAAGACAAGTTTGAGAACTGGGTATGGTCTTTCAAACGAGATAATAAACGCTTTCAACGGCACAAAATAGAGCAAGATATGATCGCATCAAGTTCTACACGAGTTCGGAGTGAAATCAGAAACATTTGTGAATACATGGTTAATCTGTAACTTTTAATTAATGTATTGTAAATGAATTTGGAACAATATCTTTAGAGATCCGATCAATCTTTCCAACGCGATATAATACGCTCCAAACGGATAAACACACAGCAGGATATGACTGTCACAAATACTTAGCCTTATCTCTATGATTTAGCGTTTTCAGCTAAAATAGAGCACTTTTAGCGTAAATACAGTGTATTTTAATAATTAGGAAATAACCCCTTGATATTTTCAAACCAGCGTCTGAAGACAAGTTTTAGAAATCGGTAAGATCTTTCCATCGAGATATTAAGCGCTTTACACGGCACAAAATAGAGCAAGATATGATCGCATCACATTCTACACGAGTTCGGAGTGAAATAAGAAACATTTGTGAATATATGGTTGATATGTAACTTTTAATTAATGCATTGTAAATGAAGTTTGAACAAGTTTTAGAACTCGGTATGATCTTTCAAACGAGATATTAAACGCTTTCAATGGCACAACAAAGAGCAAGATGTGATCGCATCAAATTGAACTCGGAGTGAAATCAGAAACATTTGTGAATATATGGTTAATCTGTAACTTTTAATTAATGCATTGTAAATGAAGTTGGAACAATAGCTTTAGAGCTCCGATCAATATTTCCAACGAGATATAATACGATCCAAACGGATAAACACAGAGCAAGATATGAGTGTCACAAATACTTAGCCTTATCTCTATGATTTAGCGTTTTCAGCAAAAATAGAGCACTTTTAGCGTAAATACAGTGTATTTTAGTAATTAGGCAATCACCCCTTGATATTTTGAAACCAGCGCCTGAAGAAAAGTTTTAGAAATCGGTAAGCTCTTTCAAACGATATATTAAACGCTTTCAACGGCACAAAAGAGAGCATGATATGATCGCATCACATTCTACACTAGTTCGGAGTGAAATCAGAAACATTTGAGAATATATGGTTAATCTGTAACTTTTAATTAATGCATTGTAAATGAAGTTGGAACAATAAATTTATAGCTCCGATCTATCCTTCCAACAAGATATAATACGCTCCAAACGGATAAACACACAGCAAGATATAAGTGTCACAAATACTTAGCCTTATCTCTATGATTTAGCGTTTTCAGCAAAAATATAGCCATTTTTGCGTAAATACAGTGTATTTTAGTAATTAGGCAATCATCCCTTGATATTTTGAAACTAGCGCCTGAAGACAAGTTTTAGAAATCGGTAAGATCTTTCAAACGAGATATTAAACGCTTTCAACGGCACAAAATAGAGCAAGATATGATCGCATACAATTCTACACGAGTTTGGAGTGAAATAAGAAACATTTGTGAATATATGGTTAATATGTAACTTTTAATTAATGCATTGTAAATGAAATTGGAACAATAAATTTAGACATCCGATCTATCCTTCCAACAAGATATAATACGCTCAAAACGGATAAACACACAGCAAGTAATGAGTGTCACAAATACTTAGCCTTATATCTATGATTTAGCGTTTTCAGCGAAAATAGAGCACTTTTAGCGTAAATACAGTGTATTTTAGTAATTAAGCAATCATCCCTTGATATTCTGAAACCGGAGCCTGATAACAAGTTTTAGAACTCGGTAAGATCTTTCCAACGAGATATTAAACGCTTTCAACGGCACAAAATAGACCAAGATATGATCGCATAAACTTCTACACGAATTCGGAGTGAAATCAGACACATTTGTGAATATATGGTTAATCTATAACTTTTAATTAATGCATTGTAAATGAAGTTGGAACAATAGCTTTAGATCTCCGATCTATCTTTCCAACTAGATATAATACGATCCAAACGGATAAACACACAGCAAGATATGAGTGTCACAAATACATAGCCTTATCTCTATGATTTAGCGTTTTCAGCGAAAATAGAGCACTTTTAGCGTAAATACAGTGTAGTTTAGTAAATAGGCAATCATCCCTTGCTATTTTGAAACCAGCGCCTGAAGACAAGTTTTAGAACTTGGTAAGATCTTTCCAACGAGATATTAAACGCTTTCAATGGCACAAAATAGAGCAAGATATGATCGCATCATATTCTACACGAGTTCAGAGTGAAATCAGAAACATTTGTTTATATATGGTTAATATGTAACTTTTAATTAATGCATTGTAAATGAAGTTGGAACAATAGCTTTAGAGCTCCGATCTATCTTTCCAATGAGATATAATAAGCCCCAAACGGATTAACACACAGCAGGATATGAGTGTCACAAATACTTAGACTTATCTCTATGATTTGGCGTTTTCAGCTAAAAAAGAGCACTTTTAGCGTAAATACAGTGTATTTTAGTAATTAGGCAATAATCCCTTGATTTTTTGAAACCAGCGCCTGAATACAAGTTTTTGAACTCGGTAATATCTTTCAAACGAGATATTAAACGCTTTCAACGGCACAACAAGGAGTTCGGAGTGAAATCAGAAACATTTGTGAATATATGGTTAATATGTAACTTTTAACTAATGCATTGTAAGTGAAGTTGGAACAATAGTTTTAGTTCTCCGATCTATCTTTCCAACGAGATATAATACACTCCAAACGGATACACACACAGCAAGATATGAGTGTCACAAATACTTAGCCTTATCTCTATGATTTAGCGTTTTCAGCGAAAATAGAGAACGTTTAGCGTAAATACAGTGTATTTTAGTGATTAGGCAATCATCCCTTGATATTCTGAAACCGGAGCCTGAAGACAAGTTTTAGAACTCGGTAAGATCTTTCCAACGAGATAATAAACGCTTTCAACGGCACAAAATAGAGCATGATATGATCGCATCACATTCTACACTAGTTCGTAGTGAAATCAGAAACATTTGTGAATATATGGTTAATCTGTAACTTTTATTTAATGCATTGTAAATGAAGTTGGAACAATAGCTTTAGATCTCCGATCTATCTTTCCAACGAGATATAATACGCTCCAAACGGATAAACACACAGCAAGATATGAGTGTCACAAATACTTAGCCTTATCTCTATGATTTAGCGTTTTCAGCGAAAATAGAGGACTTTTAGCGTAAATACAGTGTCTGTTAGTAATTAGGCAATCATCCCTTGATATTTTGAAACCAGAGCCTGAAGACAAGTTTTAGAAATCGGTAAGATATTTCCCACGATATGTTAAACGCTTTCAACAGCACAAAATAGAGCAATATATGATCGCATTTAATTTTACACGAGTTCGAAGTGAAATCAGAAACATTTGTGAATATATGGTTAATCTGTAACTTTTAACTAATGCATTGTAAATGAAGTTGGAACAATAGTTTTAGAGCTCCGATCTATCTTTTCAACGAGATATAATACGCTCCAAACGGATAAACACACAGCAAGATATGAGTGTCACAAATACTTAGCCTTATCTCTATGATTTAGCGTTTTCAGCGAAAATAGAGCACTTTTAGCGTAAATACAGTGTATTTTAGTAATTAGGCAATCATCCCTTGATATTCTGAAACCAGCGCCTGAAAACAAGTTTTAGATCTCGGTAAGATCTTTCCAACGAGATATTAAACAATTTCAACGACACAAAATAGAGCAAGATATGATCGCATCAAATTCTACACGAGTTCGGAGTGAAATCAGAAACATTTGTTTATATATGGTTAATTTGTAACTTTTAATTAATGCATTGTAAATGAAGTTGGAACAATAGCTTTAGAGCTCCGATCTATCTTTTCAACGAGATATAATACGCTCCAAACGGATAAACACACAGCAGGATATGAGTGTCACAAATACTTAGCCTTATCTCTATGATTTAGCGTTTTCAGCGAAAATAGAGCACTTTCAGCGTAAATACAGTGTATTTTAGTAATTAGGCAATCATCCCTTGATATTCTGAAACCGGACCCTAAAGACAAGTTTTAGAACTCGGTAAGATCTTTCCAACGAGATATTAAAAGCTTTCAGCGCCACAAAATAAAGCATGATATGATCGCATCAAATTCTACACGAGTTCGGAGTGAAATCAGAAACATTTGTGAATATATGGTTTATCTGTAACTTTTAATTAATGCATTGTAAATGAAGTTGGAACAATAGCTTTAGATCTCCGATCTATCTTTCCAACGAGATATAATACGCTCCAAACGGATAAACACACAGCAAGATATGAGTGTCACAATTACTTAGACTTATCTCTACGATTTAGCGTTTTCAGCGAAAATAGAGCACTTTTAGCGTAAATACAGTGTATGTTAGTAATTAGGCAATCATCCCTTGATATTCTGAAACCGGAGCCTGAAGACAAGTTTTAGAACTCGGTAAGATCTTTCCAACGAGATATTAAACGCTTTCAACAGCACAAAATAGAGCATGATATGATCGCATCACATTCTACACGAGTTCGGACTGAAATCAGAAACATTTGTGAATATATGGTTAATCGGTAACTTTTAGTTAATGCATTGTAAATGAAGTTGGAACAATAGCTTTAGAGCTCCGATCTATCTTTCGAACGAGATATAATACGCTCCATACGGATAAACACACAGCAAGATATGAGTGTCACAAATACATAGCCTTATCTCTAAGATTTAGCGTTTTCAGCGAAAATAGAGCACTTTTAGCGTAAATACAGTGTATTTTAGTAATTACGCAATCATAATTGATATTTTGAAACCAACGGCTGAAGACAAGTTCTAGAACTCGGTAAGATCTTTCCAACGAGATATTAAACGCTTTCAGCGGCACAAAATAGAGCAAGATATGATCGTATCAAATTCTACACGAGTTCAGAGTGAAATCAGAAACATTTGTGAATATATGGTTAATCTGTAACTTTCAATTAATTCATTGTAAATGAAGTTGGAACAATAGCTTTAGAGCTCCGATCTATCTTTCCAACGAGATATAATACGCCCAAAACGGATAAACACACAGCAGGATATGAGTGTCACAAATACTTAGCCTTATCTCTATGATTTAGCTTTTTCAGCGAAAATAGAGCACTTTTAGCGTAAATACAGTGTAATTTAGTAATTAGGCAATCATCCCTTGATATTTTGAAGCCAGCGCCTGAAGCCAAGTTTTAGAATTCGGTAAGATCTTTCCATCGAGATATTAAACGCTTTCAACGGCACAAAATAGAGCAAGATATGATCGCATCAAATTCTACACGAGTTCGGAGTGAAATCAGAAACATTTGTGAATATATGGTTAATCTGTAACTTTTAATTAATGCATTGTAAATGAAGTTGGAACAGTAGCTTTAGAGCTCTGATCTATCTTTCCAACGAGATATAATACGATCCAAACGGATAAACACACATCAAGATATGAGTGTCGCAAATACTTAGCCTTATCTCTATGATTTAGCGTTTTCAGCGAAAATAGAGCACTTTTAGCGTAAATACAGTGTATTTAAGTAATTAGGCAATCATCCCTTGATATTTTGAAACCAGAGCCTGAAGACAAGTTTTAGAACTCGGTAGGATCTTTCCAACAAAATATTAAACGCTTTCAACGGCACAAAATAGAGCATGACATGATCGCATCACATTCTACACGAGTTCGGAGTGAAATCAGAAACATTTGTGAATATATAGTTAAATTGTAACTTTTAATTAATGCATTGTAAATGAAGTTGGAACAATAGCTTTAGATCTCCGATCTATCTTTCCAACGAGATATAATACGCTCCAAATGGATAAACACACAGCAAGATATGAGTGTCACAAATACTTAGCCTTATCTCTATGATTTAGCGTTTTCAGCGAAAATAGAGCACTTTTAGCATAAATACAGTGTATTTCAGTAATTAGGCCATCATCCCTTGATATATTGAAACCCGCGCCTGAAGAAAAGTTTTAGAACTCGGTAAGATCTTTCCAACGAGATATTAAACGCTTTCAACGGCACAAAAAAGAGCAAGATGTGATCGCCTCAAATTCTACACGAGTTCGGAGTGAAATCAGAAACATTTGTGAATATATGCTTAATCTGTAACTTTTAATTAATGCATTGTAAATGAAGTTGGAACAATAGCTTTAGAGCTCCGATCTATCTTTCCAACGAGATATAATACGATCCAAACGGATAAACACACAGAAGGATATGAGTGACACAAATACTTAGCCTTATCTCTATGATTTAGCGTTTTCAGCGAAAATAGAGCACTTTTAGCGTAAATACAGTGCATTTTAGTAATTAGGCAATCATCCCTTGATAGTTTGAAACCAGCGGCTGAAGACAATTTCTAGAACTCGGTAAGATCTTTCCAACGAGATATTTAACGCTTTCAGCGGCACAAAGTAGAGCAAGATATGATCGCATCAAATTCTACACGAGTTCGGAGTGAATCAGAAACATTTGTGAATATATGCTTCATCTGTAACTTTTAATTAATGCATTGTAAATGAAGTTGAAACAATAGCTTTAGAGCTCCGATCTATCTTTCCAACGAGATATAATACGCTCCAGATACATAGCCTTATCTCTATGATTTAGCGTTTTCTGCGAAAATAGAGCACTTTTAGCGTAAATACAGTGTATTATAGTAATTAGGCAATCATCCCTTGATATTTTGAAACCGGAGCCTGAAGACAAGTTTTAGAACTCCAAAAGATCTTTCCAACGAGATATTAAACACTTTCAACGGCACAAAATAGAGGAAGATATGATCGCATCAAATTCTACACGAGTTCGGAGTGAAATCAGAAACATTTGTGAATATATCGTTAATCTGTAAGTTTTAATTAATGCATTGTAAATGAAGTTGGAACAATAGATTTAGGTTGTTTTTACTTGGACTGTAATTCGTCCCAGACCAGACCAAACCAGAACAGACCAAACCAGATCAGACCAGACCAGACCATATTTTATTATTATTATTATTATTATTATTATTATTATTATTATTATTATTATTATTATTACTATTACTATTATTATTATTATTATTATTATTATTATTATTATTATTATTATTATTGTTGTTGTTGTTGTTATTATTGGTGTTATTATTATTAGTATTACTATTATTATTATTATTATGATTATTAGTATTATTATTATTATTATTATTACTATTATTATTATTATTATTATTATTAATATTATTATTATTTTTATCATTATCATTGTTATTGTTATCATTATCATTGTTATGATTATCATTGTTATTATTATCATTGTTATTATTATCATTGTTATTATTATCATTGTTATTATTATTATTGTTATTCTTATCATTGTTATTATTATCATTGTTATTATTATCATTATTATTATTATTATCATTATTATTCTCATTATTATTATTATCATAACTATTATTATCATTACTATTATTATCAATACTATTATTATCATTATTATTATTATCATTATTATTATTATCATTATTAATATTATCATCATTATTATCATTATGATGATGATGATGATCATCATCATCATCATCATCATCATCATCATCATCATCATCATCATCATCATCATCATCATCATCATCATCATCATCATCATCATCATCATCATCATCATTATTATTATTATTATTATTATTATTATTATTATTATTATTATTATTATTATTATTACTACTACTATTATTATTATTACTACTATTATTATTATTATTACTACTACTATTATTATTACTATTACTATTATTATTATTATTATTATTATTATTATTATTATATAATAATAATAATAATAATTATTATTATTATTATTATTATTATTATTATTAGCTCCGATCTATCTTTCCAACGAGATATAGTACGCTCCAAACGGTTAAACACACAGCAAGATATAAGTGTCACAAATACTCAGCCTTATCTCTATGATTTAGCGTTTCAGTGAAAATAGAGCACTTTTAGCGTAAATACAGTGTAACTTTTTATTAATGCATTGTAAAATACATTGTATTTTAGTAATTAGGCAATCATCCCTTGATATTTTGAAACCAGTGCCTGAATACAAGTTTTAGAATTCGGTAAGATCATTTCAACGAGATATTAAACGCTTTCAACGGCACAAAATAGAGCAGGATATGATCGCATCAAATTCTACATGAGTTCGGAGTGAAATCAGAAACATTTGTGAATATAAGGTTAATATGTAACTTTTAGTTAATGCATTGTAAATGAAGGTTGAACAATAGCTTTAGAGCTCCGATCTATCTTTCCAACGACATTTAATACGCTCCAAACGGATAAACACACAGCAAGATATGAGTGTGAAAAAAAGTTAGCCTAATCTCTTAGATTTAGCGTTTTTAGCGAAAATAGAGCACTTTTACCGTAAATACAGTGTATTTTAGTAATTAGGCAATCATCCCTTGATATTTTGAAACGAGCGCCTGAAGACAAGTTTTAGAACTTGGTAAGATCTTTCCAACGAGATATTAAACGCTTTCAACGGCACGAAATAGAGCAAGATATGATTGCATCAAATTCTACACGAGTTCGGAGTGAAATCAGAAACATTTGTGAATATATGGTTAATCTGTAACTTTTAATTAATGCATTGTAAATGAAATTGGAACAATAGCTTTAGAACTCCGATCTATCTTTCCAACGACATATAATAAGCTCCAAATGGATAAACACACAACAAGATATGAGTGTCACAAATACTTAGCCTTATCTCTATGATTTAGCGTTTTCAGCGAAAATAGAGCACTTTTTGCGTAAATACAGTGTATTTTGGTAATTAGGCGATCATCCCTTGATAATTAGGCAATCTCCCGTCTACCTATGCTGTTGGGGGTCGCCGGGGTCCTTCGGGGGTGGGTGGTGGAGGGGGGAGCACCGGTTTGGCTTGGTTACTTTCCGGCTTGGTTTTCTTTGATTCTCCCATCAAAACCACCGGGATGGATGCCGGAACCTGGCGGGGGGGAGGGGACTACGGTGTCATAGCGAGCATGACGGTTATTCTGGGCTGCTAGTCTTCGGCCGGAGCTCTACCGGCGATGGTGACCTGGCGAGTCAACGAGTCTGACGGATGGAGTTGATTGGCCGCCTGCCAGCCGTCCTGTCGAGTACTGTAGCACCACGTGGGAGGTTTGAATTTTGAAATTCGTTGCTGTGCGGCGCTGAGGAGTTTAGTTTGTTGGGCCGCAGGTTTTCTACAAACCCTAGCCCGGCTACTGGGATGCGGACATGTTGGGCTTGCAATCCGCTGGATTTTTGCTGCTGGGCCTTTTTGGTCTCAGCTTTGTGGAGCAGGAGTGGTCTGCTGTTTTGGGATCCTTCTTTTGCTGATTTTCATTATTACTAAGCCGGGGGTCTGTCCCGAGCTAGTTTTTTGGGACTTATTTTTGCAGAATTTTCTCCCCCTACCCTTGCCGCTAGGTAGGGGTGGGGGGGGGGTGTGACCGTTAGTTGCTACATAGGTTAGTTTACTAGCTTAGGTAGTTTCTTTTTTGACACTTGTACATTCTTTAAACCCTTTTTCCTTGGGTGGTTATTTTAATATACTTACATTTCACCCAAAAAAAAAATTGAAACCAGCGCCTGAAGACAAGTTTTAGAACTCGGTATGATCTTTCCAACGAGATATTAAACGCTTTCAACGACATTAAACCGAGCAAGATATGATCGCATCAAATTCTACACGAGTTCGGAATGAAATCAGAAACATTTGTGAATATATGGTCAATCTGTAACTTTTAATTAATGCATTGTAAATGAAGTTGGAACAATAGCTTTAAAGCTCCGATCTATCTTTCCAACGATATATAATACGCTCCCAACGGTTAAACACACAGCAAGATATGAGTGTCACAAATACTTAGCCTTATCTCTATGATTTAGCGTTTTCAGCGAAAATAGAGCACTTTTAGCGTAAATACAGTGTATTTTAGTAATTAGGCAATCATCCCTTCATATTCTGAAACCAGAGCCTGAAGACAAGTTTTAGAACTCGGTAAGATCTTTCCAACGCGAGATTAAACGCTTTCAACGGCACAAAATAGAGCATGATATGATCGCATCACTTTCTACACGAGTTTGGAGTGAAATCAGAAACATTTGTAAATATATGGTTAATCTGTAACTTTTAATTAATGCATTGTAAATGAAGTTGGAACAATAGCTTTAGAGCTCCGATGTATCTTTCCAACGAGATATAATAAGCTCCAAATGGATAAACACACAGCAAGATACGAGTGTCAGAAATACTTAGCCTTATCTCTATGATTTACCGTTTTCAGAGAAAATAGAGCACTTTTAGCGTAAATACAGTGTATTTTAGTAATTATGCAGTCATCCCTTGATATTTTGAAACCAGCTCCTGAAGACAAGTTCTAGAACTCGGTAAGATCTTTCCAACGAGATATTAAACGCTTTCAGCGGCACAAAATAGAGCAAGATATGATCGCATCAAATTCTACACGAGTTCGGAGGGAAATCAGAAACAATTGTGAATATATCGTTAATCTGTAACTTTTAATTAATTCATTGTAAATGAAGTTAAGACAATAGCTTTAGAGCTCCGATCTATCTTTCCAACGAGATATAATACGCCCAAAACGGATAAACACACAGCAAGATATGAGTGTCACAAATACATAGCCTTATCTCTATGATTTAGCGTTTTCAGCGAAAATAGAGCACTTTTAGCGTAAAGACAGTGTATTTTAGTAATTAAGCAATCATCCCTTGATATTTTGAAACCAGCGCCTGAAGACATGTTTTAGAACTGGATATCATCTTTCCAACGAGATATTAAACTCTTTCAACGGCACAAAATAGAGCAAGATATGATCGCATCAAATTCTACATGAGTTCGGAGTGAAATCAGAAACATTTGTGAATATATAGTTAATCTTGCTGTGTGTTTATCCGTTTGGAGCGTATTATATCTCCTTGGAAAGATAGATCGGAGCTCTAAATCTATTGTTCCAACTTCATTTACAATGCATTAATTAAAAGTTAGAGATTAACCATATATTCACAAAGGTTTCTGATTTCACTCCGAACTCGTGTAGAATTTGATGCGATCATATCTTGCTCTATTTTGTGCCGTTGAAAGCGTTTAATATCTCGTTGGAGAGATCTTACCGAGTTCTAAAACTTGTCTTCAGGCGCTGGTTTCGAAATATCAAGGGATGATTGCCTAATTACTAAATTACACTGTATTTACGCTAAAAGTGCTCTATTTTCGCTGAAAACGTTAAATCATAGAGATAAGGCTAAGTATTTGTGACACTCATATCTTGCTGTGTGTTTATCCGTTTGGAGCGTATTATATCTCGTTGGAAAGATAGATCGGAGCTCTAAAGCTATTGTTCCAATTTCATTTGCAATTCATTAATTAAAAGTTACATATTAACCATATATTCACAAATGTTTCTGATTTCACTCCGAACTCGTGTAGAATTTGATGCGATCATATCTTGCTCTATTTTGTGCCGTTGAAAGCGTTTAATATCTCGTTGGAATGATCTTACCGAGTTCTAAAACTTTTCTTCAGGCGCTGGATTCAAAATATCAAGGGATTATTTCCTAATTACTAAAATACACTTTTGTGACGCTAAAAGTGCTCTATTTTCGCCGAAAACGCGAAATCATAGAGATAAGGCCAAGTAATTGTGACACTCATATCTTGCTGTGTGTTTATCCGTTTGAAGCGTATAATATCTCGTTGGAAAGATAGAACGGATCTCTAAAGCTATTGTTCCAACTTCATTTACAATGCATTAATTAAAAGTTACAGATTAACCATATATTCACAAATGTTTCTGATTTCACTCCAAACTCGTATAGAATTTGATGCGATCATATCTTGCTCTATTTTGTGCCGTTTAAAGCGTTTACTATCTCGTTGGAAAGATATTACCGAATTCTAAAACTTGTCTTCTGTCGCTGGTTTCAAAATTTCAAGGGATGTTTGCCTAATTACTAAAATACACTGTATTTACGCTAAAAGTGCTCTATTTTCCGTGAAAATGCTAAATCATAGAGATAAGGCTAAGTATTTGTGACACTCATATCTTGCTGAGTGTTTATCCGTTTGGAGCGTATT
Organism: Cuscuta europaea; assembly: GCA_945859875.1. Taxonomy (NCBI): domain Eukaryota; kingdom Viridiplantae; phylum Streptophyta; class Magnoliopsida; order Solanales; family Convolvulaceae; genus Cuscuta; species Cuscuta europaea. Next base: position 19,794,768 of record CAMAPE010000013.1, on the reverse strand, counting down.
ATTTCTCGTTAGAAAGATAGATCGGAGCTCTAAATCTATTGTTCCAACTTCATTTACAATGCATTAATTAAAAGTTACAGATTAACCGTATATTCACAAATGTTTCTGATTTCACTCCAAACTCGTATAGAGATTGATGCGATCATATCTTGCTATATTTTGTGCCGTTGAGAGCGTTTAATATCTCATTGGAAAGATTTTACCGAGTTCTAAAACTTGTCTTCAGGCGCGGGTTTCAAAGTATCAAGGGATGATTGCCTAATTACTAAAATACACTATATTTACGTTAAAAGTACTCTATTTTCGCTGAAAACGCTAAATCATTGAGATAAGCCTAAGTATTTGTGACACTCATATCTTGCTGTGTGTTTATCCGTTTAGAGCGTATTATATCTCGTTGGAAAGATATATCGGAGCTCTAAGGAAGTTTTTACTTGGACCGTAATTTGCTGGTCTGGTCTGGTCTGGTTTGTTTTGGTGTGGTTTGTTTTGGTCTAGTCTGGTCTGGTTCGTTATAAAATTAATATAACTAATACTAATAATAATAATAATAATAATAATAATAATAATAATAATAGTAATAATAATAGTAATAATAATAATAATACTAATAATAATAATAATAAGAATAATAATAATAATAATAATAATAATAATAATAATAATAATAACAATAACAATAATAATAATAATAATAATAATAATAATAATAATATTAATAATAATATTAATAATAATAATAATAATAATAATAATAACAATAATAATAATAATAATAATAATAATAATAATAATAATAATAATTAGGGGCGTGCACTATCCAGTTTAAACAGGAAAACAGGATCGGAAAAACCGGAACAGGATCTTTCCAACGACATATAATACGCTCCAAATGGATAAACACACAACAAGATATGAGTGTCAAAAATAGTTACCCTTATCTCTAAGATTTAGCGTTTTTAGCGAAAATAGAGCACTTTTACCGTAAATACAGTGTATTTTAGTAATTAGGCAATCATCCCTTGATATTTTGAAACCAGGGCCTGAGCGCCTGGTGAAAGTTTAGAGCTACTCTCTCTAGGATTTCCGTCTCCAACGGTCATCCGACTCTTTCACGCAATCCTTGCGCAATCCACCGCCTTCCGCCACCCTCCACCGCCATACACCACCAACTGGAGCTAAGATATCTTCCATATTACCTCATCTACCTCTGGGTTGGGCAATATTTGGGATATCCAAGCTCCTACACATCTTCCACACCAGAAGTTCGTTCGCACTACACTGTTTACGAAAAGGTTAACGCCATTTGCTTCAAATCTACTCGATCAAATCTTGTTTTAAGCATTGATTGAGGGTCGTCTTGGTCAGGAGATTAACTTTTTCAACTTTGTTTCACGATCAAGAACGTCCGTACAAGTAAGTACTATTCACCATCTTCGCCATTAGTACGGATTCTGAGCTCAAAAAGCTTGAAAAGCTTAAAAAGCTCCAATGTTTGGAGGTCACCTCTCTTAGGTGAACCTCTAGACACCTCCTACTTGCATCCGAGGCTAGGTGCTTCAACAGGCTACTATTCAATTTCCTTCTTAAATGGGGAAAGTGAATAACCGGAGTTCGAAGCTCAAGGGTACACCACCGGAGAAGAAGTCATCCATACGACTCCAAACTTTGAAAGCTAAGGGAGGAGATGGGGGGAAATCAGCTTTTGCTCCTCCTAAGGAGATTGTAACCGTAGCGGAGGAGGAGGTAACACCTGGACTTCATAAGGGGAAGGGGGATGCCGCGGCAATACAGTCTATTTCTACTCCAAAGGTGGTGGATGCCCCGGCATTACATCCTACTTTTACATCAAAGTTGGATGAAACCGTGGCCAAAAATGTGGAGGAAAATAAGGGGACTTCTATTCCTCTTTCTCCTAAAGCCGTGACTAGTAAAGAAGTAAATGGAGGTGTTGTTACTCAAATGGAGGAGCCTATTGAGAGGGAAGATATCCATCAAATTGACAACATTGCACAAGACATTACCGAGGAAGACATTGAGGTAAATCAGCCTACTTTGCCTCTTGATGACAATATTGTTGATAAGGGTGGGGATGCCTCCCTCACTCCTAGTATTGCTAAAGAACCCGTTGCTACTAAATTCCGTATTGAAATTGGGGAATCATCTCATGATAGTGGTGAACCGAAGACAAATGTTTGGAAGTCACCATGGACATCTCTTTTCAAAGACAATCGTGAACCTAGCAAAGGTATGAAGCTCAAGTTTGTAGAACCCGTGGGTGATTTTGTGGACCTATCTGATAGGAAGCTACCTTCGGTTATTGACATATGGGGTTTTTGCCTGGTGGGCTATTTTGCGGGCACATTTCTCGGTCTAAAAGCTATACATCAACTTGTAGCAAAATGGAGTGTTCAATGCAATGTGAGACAACATGACCGAGGGTGGGTTCTATTCAAATTCAAAAGTGAGGAGGATAGGGCGAAGGTGCTTATGGAGGGACCCTAATCTCTATTTGGGAAATCTCTATACTTGAAGACATTGTCCGAGGACTTCTCATTTAATAGTGAGGAATTTCTAAAGTTGCCTATATGGGTTAAATTCCCATATTTACCTATGCAACTTTGGAATGAGGAGGTGATTAGCGAGATAGCATCAAGGGTGGGCACCCCTTTGACCACGGATAGAATTACCCAAGAAAAAGCAAGGTCCAACTTTGCTAGGGTCCTCATTGAAGTAGATGCATCCAAAGCCCCTCCACTCAAAATAAAAGTGAAGATGCCGAGCCAAAAAATCCATAACCAAAAGGTTATATATGAGACATTTCCAAATTTTTGCTTCCATTGCAAATGTTATGGACATCATGCCTTCACTTGCAAGGTGTTGGCTGACTTAGAAGAGAAACAAAGACAAAGAAAGAAGAAGGAACTAGATGAGGGGCAACAACAGCCGGTTTTAGAAGAAAATGTACCTAATGCGAAAGAGGACAATACAAAGGTGGATAATGTCATGCCTTCTAAACCCGAGACACATATGAGGAAATATCATCCTTTCCAAAGAATAGTGAGGCTCAACAAGAAGAGAAAACAAATGAAGAAACAACAACAAAAAGAGACACTCTCATCCGGGTATCAAACCGAAGAAGAAGAAGAAGAAGTGGAACCGAGAAACATCAAGGCTTTCAAAGAAGTTTTCAACAATGAAGTGATTGTAGCAATGGAGGCGGATGAAGCAAGACTGCCTATCATTCAAGTCAAGCTCTTTGATGATGTCAATGAACCAACAATAAGGCTAAACCACCTTCTTAAAATGGTTAAACCAAGTTAACCCGGAATATGGTTTACTAGGAAATGTTTAGAAGGGCTGCCCGGGGTTAAACCAACTAGAAGGTTCTACTTGTTCACGGCTGAGTTCATGAGTTGTGTCTATAGACACTTTCTTGATAGGTATTTCGAAGATGGTCACCCTATGGGCAAAGGAAGCAAAGTTATGCACCCAAAGTTCATAGAAAAGAAGGAAATACGAGTGGTTGATGACATGAGGGAAGGCTACCTTGATGATGTGGTAACAAGGGTGGAATTTGAGAAGGATGGAGGATATAAGCTACATCTACAACACCTGGGCCATGCACAAGAGAGCATTACAAGGCTTGACAACTACCTCAACATTGATGGCCACGGAAGAAGAGATGGGATAAATTTTACTACCGCATGCTTGGAGTCACTTCCCGGGGTCACACGCACGGATGAAGGGTATGATTTCTCCTACTTTTTTATGCTTAAAGATTATCCTCTATTTCTTGATAGGTACAAAGGGTGTGATAGCTACCGTGAATGGAAACAACAAGAAGCCGAGAGAGACAAGCTCTCTAGAAGGAACGGGGGGAAGGCCAAAGTTGTTCAATGATTATTGCATCTTGGAATGTTAGGGGGCTTAATAAAGCCTCAAAACAAAATGTAATCCTTAATTTTATAAGGATGAATAAGGTACGAATTTGTTGCTTATTAGAAACCAAAATGTCTACTTCCTCTTTTAATAATTTCATGCATTTTAAGCTTCCAAATTGGGACTCATGTACAAATTTTGACCATATTGATGGGGGTAGGATATCTATTACTTGGGACCCTGCATATGTGAATTGTGTTGTTATTGAGGTTGGAAACAACATATACATGCTCGGTTTACATGTAGGATAACCCAATTTAGCTTTTATGCCTCTTTCGTATATGCATTGTACACGGTTGTAGAAAGAAGGGAACTTTGGCAGCATGTTAATGGGCTAGGCAGAAATATCCTTGCTCCATGGACTGTTTTGGGAGATTTTAACTGTGTTTGTGAACCGGGTGAGAGGAAGGGGTCTGCTCCCCCTTCGGGTTACCTTACCCAAGATCTCAAAGAATTGAAAATCCAAGCAAACCTTAATGATGCCCCTTCCACAGGTGAATATTTCACTTGGTATAGAGGTGCCATTTGGGCTAAGCTAGATAGAGTCCTAATTAATCCACTTTGGAGTGTTCAAAATGTGGCTTGAAAAACTCATTTCTTTGAAATGGAACCTGAATTTGATCATGTGGCATCTTTGACAACAATTGGACCAACCAAGAATGATGGATCCAAACCTTTTAAGTTTTTCAATATGTGGCTGAAACATGATAAATTTAAAGGGATCTTGGAACAAGTGTGGCTTAGGAATGTTGGTGGAACAGCTCAATTTAGGCTTGCTCGTAAATTGAAGTTGTTAAAGCAACCTCTTAAGCAACTAAATAAAGATGAATTTAGTTGTATAACTGCTAGAGCAAAGGAGTCTAAAAAGGAGTTTAAAAGGATTTATCAACTATCCCATTCTTCTCCTTTAGATGATGCATTAAAACTGGAACTTCTTGTGGCAAAAAAGAGATCTCTTTTCCTTAAAGAAGCCGAGGAGGCCTATCTCAAACAGAAGGCTAAGGCTGTCCATTTGATAAAATCTGACAGGTGTACTAGATATTTTCATTCAATTGTTAAGAAAAAGAATGCCCAAAAATCCATAACATCTCTTAGGTTGGATGATGGATCCCTCACTCAATCCTTGGATCATGTTACTAATGAATTTGTGAGTTTCTTTAAAGTATTTGTGACACTCATATCTTGATGTGTGTTTATCCGTTTGGAGTGTATTATATCTCATTGGAAAGATAGATCGGAGCTCTAAAGCTATTGTTCCAACTTCATTTACAATGCATTAGTTAAAAGTTACAGATTAACCATATATTCACAAATGTTTCTGATTTCACTCCGAACTCGTGTAGATTTGATGCGATCATATCTTGCTCTATTTTGTGCCACTGAAAGCGTTTAATATCTCGTTGGAAAGATCTTACCATTTTCGAAAACTTGTCTTTAGGCGCTGGTTTCAAAATATCAAGGAATGATTGCCCAATTACTAAAATACAGTGTATTTACGCTAAAAGTGCTCTATTTTCTCTGAAAACGCTAAATCATAGAGATAAGGCTAAGTATTTGTGACACTCATATCTTGCTGTGTGTTTATCCTTTTGGAGCGTATTATATCTCGTTGGAAAGATAGATCTGAGCTCTAAAGCTATTGTTCAAACTTCATTTACAATGCATTAATTAAAAGTTACAGATTAACCATATATTTACAAATGTTTCTGATTTCACTCCGAGCTCGTGTAGAATTTGATATGATCATATCTTTCTCTATGTTGTGCCGTTGAAAACGTCTAATATGTCGTTGGAAAGATCTTACCTAGTTCTAAAACTTGTCTTCAGGCGCTGGTTTTAAAATATCAAGGGATGATTGCCTAATTACTAAAATACATTGTATTTACGCTAAAAGTGATCTATTTTCGCTGAAAACGCTAAATCATAGAGATAAGGCTAAGTATTTGTGACACTCATATCTTGCTGTGTGTTTATCCGTTTGGAGCGTATTATATCTCGTTGGAAAGATAGATCGTTGCTGTGTGTTCCAACTTCATTTACAATGCATTAATTAAAAGTTACAGATTAACCATATATTTACAAATGTTTCTGATTTCACTCCGAGCTCGTGTAGAATTTGATATGATCATATCTTGCTCTATTTTGTGCCGTTGAAAACGTCTAATATGTCGTTGGAAAGATCTTACCTAGTTCTAAAACTTGTCTTCAGGCGCTGGTTTTAAACTATCAAGGGATGATTGCCTAATTACTAAAATACACTGTATTTACGCTAAAAGTGATCTATTTTCGCTGAAAACGCTAAATCATAGAGATAAGGCTAAGTATTTGTGACACTCATATCTTGCTGTGTGTTTATCCGTTTGGAGCGTATTATATCTCGTTGGAAAGATAGATCGTTGCTGTGTGTTCCAACTTCATTTATAATGCATTAATTAAAAGTTACAGATTAACCATATATTCACAAATGTTTCTGATTTCACTCCGAACACGTGTAGAATTTGATGCGAGCATATCTTTCTCTATTTTGTGCCGTTGAAAGCGTTTAATATCTCGTTGGAAAGCTCTTACCGAGTTCTAAAACTTGTCTTCAGGATCTGGTTTCAAAATATCAAGGGAGCATTGCCTGATTACTAAAATACACTGTACTTACGCTAACAGTGCTCTATTTTTGCCGAAAACGCTAAATCATAGAGATAAGGCTAAGTATTTGTGACACTCATATCTTGCTGTGTGTTTAACCGTTTGGAGCGTATTATATCTCGTTGGAAAGATAAATCGGAGCTACTACTACTACTACTACTACTACTAATAATAATAATAATAATAATAATAATAATAATAATAATAATAATAATAATAATAATAATAATAATAATAATAATAATAATAATAATAATAATAATAATAATCATAATAATCATAATAATAATAATAATAATCATAATAATAATAATAATAATAATAGTAATAATAATAGTAATAATAATAGTAATAAAAATAGTAATACACTGTATTTACGCTAAAAGTGCTCTATTTTCGCTGAAAACGCTAAATCATAGAGATAAGGCTAAGTATTCGTGACACTCATATCTTGTTGTGTGTTATAAAGATAGATCGGAGCTCTAAAGCTATTGTTCCAACTTCATTTACAATGCATTAGTTAAAAGTTACAGATTAACCATATATTCACAAATGTTTCTGATTTTACTCCGAACTCGTGTAGAATTTGATGCGATCACATCTTGCTCTTTGTTGTGCCATTGAAAGCGTTTAATATCTCGTTTGAAAGATCATACCGAGTTCTAAAACTTGTCTTCAGGCGCTGG